>CABEEJ010006403.1:20240-40002 GCA_901482245.1 Timema douglasi
GGGGGGGGGGTATGTCAAAGTGTTACGTAACACAGATCTTAAACTCAAATTTTAATGTCGAAAAACAAAATTCTCTGTATTTGTTGCTATCCATAAATAATAATACTCTCTGAATTTATTTATGTTCAGAATTTAAAATAGATTTTGAGAATAAATTATTTCCGAATCCTCCTTTAGTATCGCAAAACGTCCCTATGAAATAATGACATTCATTCTTGGTGAGAAAAGTTACGTGACGTGGTGGTTGGGAGGGGAGCTAAAAAGGTTAGAAAAGGGCGCTACGTTGTTTATGGACGAACCCAAATTACGGAAATCACAAATCACTCAAGGTGTACCTATTGTTTGGACTGTGGGATACCGAGCCGATTGTTGCTTTAAGAACACGTTGTCCAGCTCAACCATCACATCACTGCGAGTATCACTGAGAGGATCACTGAGAGGATCACTGAGAGGATCACTGAGAGGATCACTGAGAGGATCACTGAGAGGGTGATGGAGAGTATCACTGAGAGGATCACTGAGAGGGTGATGGAGAGTAATCACTGAGAATATCACTGAGAGGATAACTAAGAGGGTGGGGGAGAGGATCACTGTGAGGATCACTGAGAGGGTGATGGAGAGTGTCACTGTGAGGATCACTGAGAGGGTCACTGAGAGGGTGATGGAGAGTATCACTGAGAGTATCAACGAGAGGGTGATGGAAAGTATCACTGAGAGAATCACTGAGAGGATTACTGAGAGGATTACCTAGCCATACTTATACCCATTACTTCCAACACTTTTGATTCACATTGATGAAATATACAGCGTTACCTTCTCGGCATGTTTTACCACAAGGAATCACTTGGAGGACATTTTGTTTGATACCACATTTTATGTGTAGTACAGTGAGAAATGTATTGATCGAAACCACTTCAGTACGGCCAACAAGATGCTAACTACAACCTATCCGTCACTGGAGAGCCTTACATGACGTTAATGACGTTTTAAAATGCGTGATCACTGATAAAAACAAGTAATGAATTATAATATTTGATATAAAATGAATGTAAACCAAAATTAACATTGCTTTTAAACATCGTTTTATAATGAGCTAGAATCTTTGACGTGAGCTAATGGGCTAGTAAGTGTTGGTGTTGAGTCTTTGAAGATATTGATCTTAATTACTGAGTCAAGGGCTTTAGTTTATCATAACATTTTGTTATGTTAATTAACTGTTATACCATGTAGTCTAAAGTAAAACGCTTTATAACATTGGGTGATGTGGTATAACCCCTCTATTAATCTTCTTAGCTTTCTGTGATGTGGTGTATCTTTGAATATTACTTCATTAAGAGCCCGTTTCATACCTTGGAGATTTGAGACATTTCGAACTAGGCGCCATATTGAGTTGTTTTAATTATATATTATTTTAAAACCGTAGTTTTAATTGCAGTGATATAAAATCAATATCAATATAAAATACAATTTTTAAATAATTAATTTAAAACAAATATTATGTTAACACTTATTCGGATTTGATGTTTACAGGGGAAGTCTATTTAATGCCACAATTAATTGAGACTCTGGTTTAAACGTGATCTTGTATTTACTATACCGGTTAGTTGGATTTTTGGTAAACACTTCAATCTGTTTCATAAATTCCAGCTTTTCTGTTTTATAATGAAAAACGTGGATGAGATTATTTGTTTATATTTATTAATTCATCAACTATAGTAATGTTGCTTTCTAATACGTTATTATCCATTTCATAACACATCATCATCAATTGTGTATTGCCTATGGCGGGTCAGTTTAGTAAAATGCCTCCATCTTCCTCTATCCTTCTACCACTCTTCCTCCTTTAATTTCTTCCATTACTCTCCTCTAACTTGAACAATTTCTGTTATCCTCTCATCCCATTTCTTTCTTGGCCTCCTCTGCTGTATATTTCCCACTTACTTCATTTCCAACATTTTCTTTAGCATATTATATAAGGTCAGGCCGGAACAATAAGAATATTACTAACTTGAAGACTGATGCTTTAATTAAAAAGTAATATTCACTAGATAAATGAAAATAAACTAAATACTACGCAAAAACTTCAACATAAAAAAGAGAAGTCGTCATCAGTATGAACAAATTAAATATTTTTTGAGTCGTCAGCTTTCATAAAAGAATTTCATGAATATGAAGAATTTTTTATGTATTAATGATTTATTTAATTCAGATTGACCAGGTATCCTTTAATAGGCTCACTGATTTTGATAGCGTGAAAAGCATTTTCTTTTATAACCACCCTCTCACTACTAAAGTGGAAGATTGAAATCCTGAATTGAATATGTATCTCCAAGGGTAATCCTTTAACATGAATTTATGGAGATTGTTTTAGAGAAACTTTATTAAATATAATTAATTTCACCCGAACAGTAATTATGCTAAATACTTGATAGTACTTAAATCTGTGAATATACTACAATATCGGAAATTGGGATATATATATATATATAAGTGATATGACTACCGTCTAAAAGCGTTAGTATGATTGGCCATAACATTTCATAATTTTTTAATAAACATACTGCTCATTGTCATCATCAATTTGATGAAAATTAAAATACCGTAGTGAAGAAATTCAATTAGTTTGTAATGCTTGGATGACACCTGGCATATAAAATTATTTTTGAAATAGCTTTAAATCAATGTATATATATTCCATTAACGCTAGGAATTACTCTCTGCAAGGTCTTTTTTCCTACCAATATCCTACTATATAATAGATTTCTGGTAGGGGAAAAGGCATTTCAGAAACAATTCCTACGGTGAACGGACTCTCTCTCTCTCTCTCTCTCTCTATATATATATATATATATACTTTTTTTATTAAGAGAATGTACTTTTATTTTCCATTTATTTAGTAAATAAATAAATATTTATGAAATAAAAAGTGTTTTTATGAAAGTTTGTATACATGCTGTTAATACAATAATATAGCTTTTATTTATTATGATACACCAACTAAAAATAAAATTTAAATTTGTAGTTAAAACAATTAAATATCGAGTGTGGTAAGGACTATACGATTATTAGTAATATATATTTAGTTCATGGGATGAAATGAAAATCCGTTTTGACGCTTGGGGTGACAAAATTAGAACATACTGAGAATACCTATTTTATATATTGACATTTAACAAATAAACTTGTTATATATGTAATAAGAGATATGCTCATTATTTTTAATACCGATAAATATTTTAGGTATAAAAAGAAACATGTTTTGTTTATTTTTATACTCAAAGAAAAATAAAATAATCTTATTAGTTTTCTATGTAGACCCACCTTCATAAAAACACCCGCTTAAAATTTATTATTTCATGAAATTGTAAAATTATAAGCTACCAGTTTTAAATGTTCCCGCGTTCATTTCCAGTCTCCGTCCAGCCTTGGATGAGACATAGTGCAGGTAGCGTCCTCCGGAGATGTTCTCTTCCTCAATAGGCTCCAAACTGTCGCAATAGGTGGAGTTACATACACACACGATACTACTGGCTCCATAGTCTCTGACTGCACATTCCCGGGCCAAACTGCCTACAACTACAATCAGAACAAACTGTCGGTAGTTGATGTTGTATTTACAAACAATACTACAAGCTCCGTAGTTTCTCACGGCACTTTCCCGAGCCAAACTGCCAACAACTACAATCAGAACAAACTGTCGGTAGTTGATGTTGTATTTACAAACAATACTACAAGCTCCGTAGTTTCTCACGGCACTTTCCCGAGCCAAACTGCCAACAACTACAATCAGAACAAACTGTCGGTAGTTGATGTTGTATTTACAAACAATACTACATGCTCCATAGTCTCTCATGGCACTTTCCCGAGCCAAACTGCCAACAACTACAATCAGAACAAACTGTCGGTAGTTGATGTTGTATTCACAAACAATACTACAAGCTCCGTAGTCTCTCACTGCACATTCCCGGGCCAAACTGCCAACAACTACAATCAGAACAAACTGTTGGTAGTTGATGTTGTATTTACAAACAATACTACAAGATCCGTAGTATCTCACAGACCTCAACATTCCAACACATGATTTATAACACAAGCTTGAGCCTCTCTATCGTGAGGGAAGGCTTGACTGGAACTGACCTAGACTTGGCCAAACCTTACAAGATTTAAATGTCAGTTCTACGGGAATATTATAAAATATATTCAGGAGTTTCTAAGGACTTGTTTATAGTTTTATAAATGCCATAGGTGTATTGCGAAAATTAGACAATATATCATCGTATAGAGGGTTGAAATTTCCTACTGATTAAATCCATATCAACGCAGCTTACAGCCTGTTCAGGTTATGTGCAATGATATATAAAATACTTGAACGTCGAGTGCTCCTCACTGATACTGTAGCACTTGTCTTAACATCCATATTGACTGAGTAATAATATTTATAAAACCTTCAAAACATTGTTAATAATATTTTTAGGCCATTATTTAACTAAAAGTGTTTTTGCACTGAGTATATTATTAGAAGACTGATTTTCTAAGGAGACATAAAAGTTTTTTTTTAGGTAGGTTCGAATCAAAGTATTTCATTTTGGAATCAAATATGTGTTTGTGCTTACATCCGTTTCACTTATCTATCCATGTAGACAGGATGTTTTTGTTTTTAATTTGGCACAACGATATAGCATAAAAAACGTATTTTATAAAAAAAGTTTCGTGCAAAGTTATTTGGTTTTCAGACGCTCACAAAATGACACAATTTATTTTTTATTTAGTACACATCGTCAGGGTCATCTCAAGGTCAACTATGGTTTTTCAAATGGGTGTATATTTTTAATTGCATAAACGTACTCTACGAAAAAAAGCAACTTTGAAACACATTTTTAGCTGAGGTCATTACGATTTTCGATGAAATTTAATGAACATAAGAGGTTTTTATGAGTGTTTTTATTTCATTTTATTGTAGAGTGTAAACAAACACGAGCATAATGGGGAAAAAAATATAAGTACGTTTAATAAAGTCAAAATGTTAGATTAATTTTATTTTTTAAATGATGACTTTATACTTCGGTACACTTTCCGTTTCACTTTATAAAAGAGTGTCAAGTATTTAATCGAGATTTTCTATTAATATCTCCGAAAGCATTTCTAATGCTTTCCATTATGTTTTAAATAGTTTTCCGTACCTCATGGTATACATTTTCTTTCAGGTAATTCCATAAGTGAACATCTGGTGATCTAGCATGCCAACTAATGGGAAAACTTTTAACGATCCAGCAGCCATCGTAATTCTGATCCAATACTCGTCATGCAATTCTGGAATAATGGGCAGGAGCACCATCATGCTAAAACATTATTTTTGCCTTTCTTGTAGGTGTAAGTTTTATAGCAGCAATGGTAATCCTTGGTATAGAAAGGTTCTCTATTTGTCTCCATTCGTTTTACCGTCTATAAGAAGGGGCCAATCAAATTGCCTCCATTAAATTGTAATGATATTGGTTTGGATTACTATAAATTATGTAAAAGTCATGGATGAATATAATTTTTCTTTTATGTAATATAGGTAGAATATCCTTTAAAGATTCACCCATGAATAAACACGCGCTTCTCATAAACAATGTGAAAAGGATTACACCTTTAAAATATATTTTTAGACCATATTCCCTGTTAACAGAACAACTGCGCTATTACCTGTTAAAAGGAACAACTCCGCAGTATTTGTTAAAAGACGCCACCTCCCTATACCAATAAGAAGCTAGCCTTCACAACACCTGTCGCCAGGACTCTTTCTATTAGTTGGTTTTTACACTGTTGATGAGGGGAGAAAAGGGCAAGGGGTATGACATATATAAACTGATTGTGCGTGTGTTTGAAACGACCCCACGAACACAGCCGTGCATCCAGGATCCAAACATCTACACCGGGATCTCCCGGCCACGCACAAGTCCCACAAGCACACACCATCCGGGATCCAAATATCTACTCCGGGATCAAAACACTCACGCACGAGTCAGTCAGAGCCATACACTGGCAGTCACATTCTAACACAGTATAAAATAACTTACATTAATATCACAAGTGTGCATAAATATAAAGCATTTAATTGGAATATGTATAGGTAGTTAACAGGTGTCATTTAAATAAAGCATGTGTGAAAAAAAAGCCATCAACAGTTCTCTTTCTTACATTTATTAATTATACCGTTTTAATTAGTGCTCGAACACGGAGCTATAGACAGCTGGTTAAATGGTATATTTTCCGTACAGTGATGATAGGCGCTCGATCACGGAGCTATAGACAACCTAAACATCATCATAGCATTATTATATCAGGAAATTAATCCGTTGTGTTTCAATCGACGCCCAAAAAGGGGCGATTGATTCCATAGTGTTTACAAAGTCCATACCAAATGTTCATAATCCAAGGGTGGATTCTTTTAACTTGGAAAAACCACCATTTATTTTATGCAGTCCAATAATATATGTAGTGTAGGTTAACTTTTCCATGAATCGTAAAGCTTGAATCATCAGAGAATAAAACTCTAGTTAAAATATTCATATTTATTCTTACTTGTTCAAGTGCACATTGGCAGAAAATCACTTGATTGATAAAATATTCTCCATGAAGCTCTTGATTCATTGACACGTAGTAAGGATGATTTAATGATATTTCAATATTTGGAGGACACTAATCTTGGATATACCTAAATCTCTATAAATCGCACAAAAACTTACATGAAGATTGTATGCATCTTTTACTATCATTGCAATTTTACTGTGCTCACTGTTAACAGTTGTCAACGCTCCTTTTCTTTGCTTGATCACTTCCATTTTCCAAAAAATCTTTAACCACACGATAAAAAGATCTACGTGTCAGTGCATTTCTATCAGGAAAATGATAAGTGTACCGTAGAATATCATTATTAACGTTTATTCTGCATTCACCATCAATTAAATTCATTTCCATTCTTTCATCAATAGAATATTACTCCATATCTCACAGTACGTAGATTTACAACAAACTAAAATACCTCCCGTTGTGAAGAACCGTGTACTATGATTAGTGTGGAAGTTTATTCATAAGTTTCGAAATGTGAAATTACTCTTATTAATACCAATAGTCCATTTTAACATTTCTATCATTATGAAAGAACGTTAGTAGATTGTTTGTGAGATCGTTTAGCTCCTATTAGTTTACAATCTACAAATTCTAGTAGGCAACAAATTGAAGCAAAAACCGTTCCACAACGTAATAAGTATTTCTTTAATTCATTAAATATCATAAAAACAGATCTAATATAAAAAAGGGTTTCAGACAAAAGTTGATTTTTCTTTTTTGTTGTGTACGATTATGCAATAAAAAAACTGTGTAAAGTTTTATCTTGATATTTTGACGACATTCACTAAATAAAAAATAAATTATATCATTATGTCAGCGTCCTAAAATCATGTAACGTTATAAGAAACTTTTCTTTTTCGTTAATGCTTTTTTTTAAAGATGTTTCACTGTGCCATATGTAAAAAAAACGCCCTGTATATGTATATATATGATTTAACTAAATTAAAATGCAACGTTATTCCAAATACTTATTCCAAATACTTACCAAACATTAAAATAATGACACAAAGTACACGTTTGTCCCACATTATGAATTTAATGCTAGTAAATTTTTATAGAATAAGATGTATGGAAGTTGATTAACTATACAACTGATTAGAACTCATAAAATATCTGTATTAAGTAAATAATTATTTCAGATAGCTAATAAATTGTAAACATAAAAACAATTCATCTTATCAAATAATCTATTAACAATAGTTGGGGAAATTTTGCATACTTGTGTTTTGATAAAGTAGATAAACCACTCAACTAATTATATTTTGTTTAAGTTCCCTAAGAAAATGTTTATCTAGTAGCATTTTGTTGCTAAGGCTGCCACAGCAATCAGTTGAAAACTTCAATAAAATACGATTATAATCTTTTTATTACATCAAAATGCAGAAAAATTAGTGTTTCGATACAATCGTTCAAACTTTTTCTTATAGTCTATTAGATATTGAAAAAAAGTAAAAACATAATTATTATTAGTAAACTACCCTTTAATATTTTTTTTGTAGGGATGAAAATATATTTAACATTAAAAATGATCTCAATCCAAACACCGGTATTTGAAATAAAATCAAAGGAAATTTACTTTATGAATTTCAATTTGTTTAATGTTGATAAGTAAACCACCATTAGATTAATTTATTTTTGAAAAACATTAAAACATTATTGTCATGTAAAAATTATTCAAATAACAATTTCAAACATAATTATTGAAGCTCTTTAAAAATATATATTTTTATAAATCATTCATCTGTAATAGACTGGTATAAAATGATTTTTTTATATTATATGTATTATTAATAATTTTAAAAAACCTAATAGATACCCATTTAGAACCATATTGTTAAAGTCATTTTTTTAAATATATTAGAATATTTAAAAAAATACTTTTCATAAAAATACTCTTAAGGAAACTATCACTTAAAATAAGTATACAGTTCCACATATACACACACACGCACACACATATATATATTTTTTAATGTTAAAACTATTTTCGATATATTATAAATTTTCAAAAATCATTTTTCAGGAAATAATATTTTAAGAAATTGTTAAATAAAATATGGGTAGACAGAATTAATCGTCAGGTAGATCACTCTCTAGATTTTAATTTTAAACAATTTCATTAGTGCTAATTTCGAAAACCTTGGGTCTCAAATAAACTATTCATCTGTAAACTACCCTTAATTTGAGGGCTAAGGTCAAAATAAAAAATTATCCTGATATATTGCCTTATAATATATAAATATCAAGCTATAACCCAATCCATTAAACCGTTTAAGATTGTGCCTTGGGACAGACAGACAGACAGACAAACAAACTGATAGTGGTACATATATATGGACGGACAGAAATAGTAAAATCAAATTTTTTTTGTATTCGGACCCACATGAAACATAAGAATCTTCTTTATCATTGGGTCAAATATTTTAACGATCACAATACCTTCGTTTGTTTTGAGGCAGTAAATACATTTTCTTAGCTGATTAGTGCAAAATTTTAGATCTAATATTTTACCTTAGTTCATAAAAAAAATGTTTAAATTCATAATAATTAATTTTAATGAATAAAATCTCTAGTCATTCTGTTAATTTTAATTTATTTCTTTGTATAGCTATATATATTAGAGTTCAAATAAGATTATTAATAAAAATATAATTTCTATTAGAGAAAATATTTGTTTTATGTATATTTTAATCAATCTAGTAAATTTAACGCTTATATTAAATATAGCTTTGATTTATAATTTTTTATTTTTTAATGTCTAGAGAAAATATTGTATTCATGAAATAGTTTGATCTCGAGATCACGACCAATTATTAAGTTTTATATGAACACGATTCCATAAAAAAAATTACAATTCTGTTTATCCACATGTCAGTCTATCTGGCCCTGGCCAAAGGTCCAAAAGTATCAGTATAGGAAAAGAGAATGGCAAATTTGTCTTATATTATTAAAGAGCATAAACCAAGCGACAATAAAGCCAGTGTTCATTTAATATTTCCACCAAAATATCTCTAAAACAACGGAATGTAGAAAAAACAGTTGAAACAAAAGATGATTTGTTCTTAGGGGGAGGTAAGGTGGTAAAGCTGGTATGACCTTGGGTGGCGTTAATAAGGTCACTCTTTTTAATGAGACTCCCTATGTTTTATTACATATTCCTGTAGATCACGGTGTACTATTTTAAAAATTGTGGTTTTAAACTTTTAAAAAAAGGCTATCATGAGAAATGAGCCTCCTAAGTTTCTGAGTCACCGGCACCAGGTGCGGCATTAGAATCTGTCCTATTCAAACATAGCTCGGGAAGATACAAGTGTGTAAGTGCTGTGTGCTCGCACACTTTTGTTCACGTTTATGTGTATTTGTAAAATAATTATTGAAATAAAAGCTTTTTTTTAATTTTAGGTTTAATGGAGGTTTTTAAAATGCATTCCATTTTGAGATAAACAATAATATAGTATATTTTTGAGTTCACTTAGGGTGATCCATGGGGCTGCTTTTATAATACTTTTATATCCCATTGTTATTCTATTTCTTAACTCTTCGATATTTGCTAGTTTAGTACCATGAATAGTAGACTTTAATTTCCCCATATGAAAAATCTAGGGGCGTTAAATCAGGTGATCTTGCTGTAAAATCAATTGGTCCTCTTCTGCCAATCCACTGTCCATTAAATCTGATCTTAACCATTGACGAACGAGTAATGTATGGCGTGGGAGCGCAGAGGAATGGGGGATTGCTACCTCTTGCTGAAAATATAAAAGGCATGCATGCACTACGAGAGGATGAACAGCTTCATAAATCATTTCCAAGTAGTTTCCCCCTGTAAAATTTCCTTTTGTAAGAGAATAATTATCTTAAGAGCTATTCTGGTAGGAGGTTAACCCACGTTTGTACATTTCCTTGGAAGTCAAGAGTGTTGGGTTGCCATTCTGCTGAGAATAGCATATAGCTCATATAGCTTGCATCCTGTTGACGAGCGAGCACGGTGCGACCGATGGACCTTCCTGGATGGTGAACAACGAGATCAGCATGTTTGTGTGTGAGAAGAACACACGTTGTTGAATGTTGGAAGCCATGCTGGATGCATGTGTGGTAGAGTTACCGTTAGACGAAATGACGATATAACATGTGATCTTGCGGTTCACCCCTGTCGGAGGGTCGATCACGGGTCTCTGGGTAGTTTTCGCGAGTCCCGTTATCACGCGTGCTTCCTCGTCACGGGGAATTACCTCATACTTATGTAGTAGTTAGCCTCTATCTAGAGTAATAAATATATCTCCTTGGACTAACTCGCTAGCCTCACTCCCCATGAACCATCCATCCCAACCCCTATCGCTCGGGGTCCATCCCAACTATGTAACCCCCTAGGGTGCTCCGGTAGTGTAGTAGTTAGGGTTGGTTACCGGGTATTCAAAATAAATAGGGACGTTATTCTTTAGTAAATATCGGACCAATAATCTAACACTCAATATACATTCCCACACATTTTTCTTTGCCATTGTGTGTCAGTCAGTAAAAATATGAGTATTTTGATCACTCCAATAAAGTCATTTGTACATATTTAAAAATACTTAAGAAAAAAGTGCACTCCTCAGAAAAGTAGATACATTTTAATAAAAATAGATTCGCATTAAATACTTCGATCATTTCGTTGCAAAACTATACTCGCCTATCAGGGTCATTTTTGCTTAGCGTCACCTTAGCAACGTCACCCAAGAACATACAAGCTGTACTACCCTACTTACCCCTACACTAAACAACTTCTGTTTAAAAATTTATTTTTCTGTAATACGTTGTTTTTGAGATATTTTCGCGGAAAGTTTTCAAATGAACACCCGTTATAAGGGCTTACCTCTTTATGGTAAATATTATATGAGCCATTTTAGTGCAGTTTAAAATATAAGCTATACACAAACAATCTATTAAAATAATATTAAATGTCATCATCCCACCAGAGGGAATGTCGATTTTTGAAATGGTATGAGTCTTGCAGAGTAAAGATAAAGATAAATAATCAAAGGACGAAATGTATAATTGTTGTAAAAATTAAAATGCCAATTTAAAGAGAATAATATTGTTTTTCGACACCAGATGGAATATGGTTGGACTAGAGTACTATTTTCATAGGAATAAAGGTAGAAAACACCAACATTGATTGTATATAAGTGACTAAAATTTGACATTATAGAAGTTTGTTTTATTTGATTGAATAATTTTTATAGTTATATAATTAATCTAAAAAGTTTTAAAAGGCTTTTAATGGTAGTTCCCTATGGCTGGGTTACTTAATAATTTGTCTTTAAATAACCAACCAAACGAACTCAAAATGAAATATAATTGCAATATTTTAAATTATGCTATTGTTGCAATACGAGATAAGAGCTTAAGGGCTACATTAAATATAGTTTAACATGTTTAAGATTATCTTATTAGAACCGAACAATATAAACCATAAAACAAATGAATATTTTGAAAAACTTATAAAAAAAGGCAACATATTTATTTCACATAATTTACTTTTTACATTTTATAGGCCAGCGTACTAAACACTATTGATGTTGCGTAGTAGCATTATCAGCTGGAAACTGATTCTCTGTCAGGTCTCCATTTTTAATTCTTAATAAAGCCCACCTTATAAAAGTCTCCACTTTCGTATTTTTTTTATAGAATTTTAGTGATTAATTTTTGGTTTAAATAATTTATTTTCATAAGCCATAATCAATAATTAAAATATTTTAATATATATTAAATGAGTTAGATAAATTATTAATGTCAAAACTAAAACCTTTATTTTAATGAATTTAGTTTCAAGCAATTGTAATAAATACTATACAGTTTAAACTGATTAGGCTTAGAGTTTACTTTTCTATTCCTAAACAACATTCTTTAATATGTTAGGAGATAACTAATGCACACTACATAAGTAAGACATGAGAGATTAAGTACATTATAACAAATCCCTCACGAAGAGCACCGAAAAAGTATTTTTCCTTTCTCTTTGCTAAATTTGTGTTGATATAATTTTCTTTATTTTAATTTAAAACTCATTCATAAATGAGGCATATCTATAATAACATTATGTATCATATCATAGCTTTAAATAACAATAGTTTACATATTCTTTAAAATGTTGCTACGTATTAATTAAATAAACAGCACAGTTCAAAACTGAGATAATATTAAATATCTTATAGCATTTTAAATGTTTATTTATATAAATTGAATAATTTAAAATTATACCTCTTACAGAATAAACATGATGTATACTAAAATGAAAATATAACACATTGAAATCTAGGGCTTGAACATAAGAGATAGTTTTAATATTACTAACAGATTAAGAATCCTATGTTCTTCTATTTTACAAATTCACTTTCGTAAGTATGAGTATGTATTAATTTTTATAAAAATAAACATTTATCAGTTAGTTAAATAGATAAGGATAAACACTAAGACTAATATGAGTATGCTTTTTATAAATACATTGATTTATATAAGCTGGATATATTTTAATTAAGATAAAATTGAAATATATTGGAAATGTTGTAGGTTTTATAAAACTAAAACTATTTCTCTCCATTGAATATAAGTGGGTCTTACCCATTTGATTATTTCTAAAAGTCCCTAGTTCAAACACTTTCATTAGGCCTTGAACAACCTTGAGTATGTCAACAAAGTGTGCTTACTTTGATCAATCTATTTAGTCAATACTAAAACTACAAATCTTCATACCTTACTCACCAAATCGTCATCTTATTAAAAATACTACCACCATAAATATTCACTCATTACACAAAAGGATCGTTATTAGCATTCTAAGTTACGGGTGATTTGGATTTAAAAATCGAGTTAATAGTTTGATAAAATTTACTTATTTAAGGTAATTTATTAATGAAATTCAATCTACTTATAAAAAATGCTGTATAGATCTACATTATATCTACACTTTAGATTATAATGGATTTTTTTAACAGCGTATTACTAACCGTTTGGGATATACGTACGATTGTTATGGATTATTGAATACCAACTAAAAAATGTTCCGTTTACAAAGAACCAATAAACTAATTAAGAATATGATTAATTTCATTTTAATATATCCTTTGTTTCAGTTTATATTTGTAAAATCACTTACCGTATCAAAAATACTAACACAATTATAAAAAAATATGGCATGATTTTAATATACTATAAGAATGGTATTCTTTTTGAGAATTTTGAGCTTACAGATATTAAACATCTGTAAGTTCAAACTTAACATAAAGAATTTGTAGGAAAAGTTTAGGTATTTTATTGTTTAAATATTTGTTATTTATTAACTACGCTAAATTTAATCATAAATCTATAAATAGGTAGGAAAATAATCATGGTATAGTTAAAATCCAAATTTTAATAGTGTCATTTGTTTTATGTAAATTGTTTGAAAATAAAATAATTTATAAACGACAAATTCTTATGAATATTAGATCAATATTAAAACTACATTCTAGATTTATTAATTTTGAATATTTCTTAAAAAGTTGGTTCAATATTCGTTAATAAGTTCAGATGATTTTAAAATGAAAAAATAAAAACATATATTAACAGAAATACACATATCGCCAAACATATTTATTTAAAAATAAAACAATAGATCGTTTTTTTATGTTAATGGGATAATAAATTTGCTCCCACACAACGTTATAAGCACAGCAACAATTTATGTGGATACATTCTAGAGAGAGGTTCCGCCATACGGTTTTAAAACCTTACGAATTAAAACCAAGGTCATAATGAATGCGCACCGTAATTCCAAAGCCAGTTCAACAAACAATTTACATGGAATTAGCTAGAAATTGAAAGTGCTCAGTAGTAAAAGGGATTAGGATGGACCTAACGAGTGAGAAGGGAAATGGAAATGAGGGGTGCAGGTACGGGGTACGTTAGTACGGCATATAATCCTAACTAATATTTATTGAAGTGTGGCCTTCTTGTTCTAATCCCAGTTTCCGAAGGCTGGCCACTTGTTAAATCATGGGAGCTAGAACTTAACTCGAGCACCGGAGGCTTATTTCTCACCGGTCGCTGACTCTGCAAGGAGTGGTTTAATAATATTACCGAAGATTAAAGGGATTGCTAAATTACAGAGTATCTACTTCCTGGCCTATACAATTGAAACTTTAGCGGTTTGTTGTGAATTAAAAAAGTAAGATTCGTTCTGTTTTATATTTTAAAAGAACTGTGGTGTTTTAAATTTTATTTTCTTAAAAGATTATTTGGATTGATATACTATCCATTGCATATTATTCATAGGGATATAAATTACCTGGTATAAGCATCAAAGGCCCTTAGGGGCCTATTTATACTATAGATATGTGCAGTGCATATTATATATATGTATAAGTGAACATGTATAAAGGTACAGTGATTATATATGTATATATGTATGTATATGCGTGCTTATAACTGTATAAATAGATATGCATATATATATATGCTTATAGCTGTATACATATATATGCACGTGTATATATATTATATATGAGATTAAAATATTAATATAGATGTAAACTTATATATGTATATATACACATATTTATGGATAAATATAATTAACTATAACATTTTTTATATATACATATACTTAGATATATGTGTGAGTAAATATAATATATATAATCATATATATTTATATATAAGTAAATATATAGCTTTAAATTTTAATCTATATACACATATAAATAAATACATATGATTAAGTATACATACAATAAATGTAAAATATCTACGGGCTACATATTCTGATTATATTTCTATAGGATATTTTGTTTAAAAACAATTAATCTTTACATTTCCTTGTTTAACGTTGGTAAATGCAGTCTAATAAGTTTTTCTTTTTAAAAAAATCTGTTTATAAATATACAAATTTTTAAATTGGAAAAAAGTTATACATTGACCAATTAACCAAAACTACTTAAAAATATATTTATACTATGGTTTAATCAACATATGAAAAGAGGCTTACAATCTAAACCATACATTTGTTTATAAACATTTTGGAAACATTTACTTAATTTTTAGTGTTATTATTATTGCAATGATGTCCATTGTGACAAGTTAAGATCATAAACCTTCACATTCAATTATATTAAAATGGTAGAAGTAGATTTTTTACCTGTCAGATTCCCAACAACATGTTACAATGAAACAAAAATATATTGATATGAATATTTAAAATTAAAAACTGTTGTCATTGTTGCTAACAAGTGTTTGTGTTGGAAAAATTGTTGGTCAGCAAAAGGTAAGTTTTTTTACTAAATTTGTTACATATTTATAAATGAAATACATTATATAAACATACACATACCTTACACGTACAAGAGTTTGATCTAGTACATGTGCATATAGCCCAAATGGGTAGTAAGACGCGATGCTAATAATAATAACTAGTTCATATAGGTGATACCTACATAAATAAATATATATTCTAATTCACAACAATTACATACATAAATATATTTTTATCTATAAAAAATTTAAGGAACATAAAAACATCTAGTGTTATTCTAAAAGTTAGATGTGAGCTAAAGCGCATTATATATTTACTTATGGCCAGTTTGATAGTAATTCTCGATTTATATAAGGAATAGTGAATAACATAATGTATATTTGGTTAGAAATATAAGCATGTGTAATAAAACGTATTACTTAAAGTCGTACTCAAATCGATGGTTATTATTGAAAATAACCTAACCGTTTTGCTCTACTAAGTATATTTTTTCAAAAATACTTCTTTTCGGGTTCAATCATAAAATAAAGTTTATATACAGTATAATTTGAGACATAAGATTAACCTAATTTAAATGATAAATAAACAATTAAAACAAATTTGATTTATTTTGTTTGGATTGTAAACCTCTCGTCTAAATATAAGTAAGCGTGGCTGTAAAATCAGTCAAGAAGTTTACCTGAGAGTTACAATGTTTATTTTTTTATTAATAACAACAAAGAATGAAGATACTTAAAGAGATCATAATAATAATGGAATCATGAGAATCGCTCATCATCCAAGATATTAAAATTACTCCATTAGAGAATGGATGTTATCGACTTTACAATACATATAAAAACAAATTAATATATTTTGTAATAAAGCTTGTCGTAAGAACAACTAGCGCATTCAACATAGGAATGCGATGAACACAATTATAAATCCCAACGTAGAAATATATAGCGTCAGCATGGGAGTCTAAGGTTCAAAGTTTGTATAACTCGCGCATATAGTGTGAAATGCAACATACTCCATTATAAATCTCAACAAACATATATATATATATAGCCTTAACATTAGAACTAGTAACTAGAAGTTAAATATACATGCGCCTTTAAGTGAAACGCAATAAACATTTGGTTGACCAGCAAATAGTAGAGAAAGACCTATAATTGGACCAAGTCCGAAGACTTAGATACCAATGCCCTGTGCTCAATATTAGGAAATTTAATTAAAATAATCCCTCATACAACGCTATAAGTTATCGACACCAAAAGAAGGGACGGGTGGTATGGTAAGCCCGAGATCCAAGGTTTGCCATAGGGCGATCAGAATATAATATATCTCAAACAATGTATGATTGTATAGAACTGCTATCTCACACAAGGAGACTGAAAGGTGGCCGCAGTTGCAATGAACCGTGTAAAAAAGCAAAACCTCACAAAGTTAACGTTCAGAAGAATTTAAGTTCAAAACAATAATTTTGACAAAGATAGCCCCCCATTACGTCAAAAACGAATTTTGGTTAATAAATAAAAGATCCCGGCGTTATGTCGCTGCCCTCACCTTGGTCAGTCAACGATACATTGAGTGACCATTGAAAACAAACGTCCCAATATATTCCCCTAATTGTATTCACAAAGAGAAGGGGCAAGGAAAGGAGGGGTAGGTAGAAACAACAAACACGACAAGAAAAGAAGGAACTGGTAGCTCGTGGAAGGAACCAGAACGTTCCAGTAGCGGAACTCGCAACTTGACGCGGCCAAGCGGTACCTCGTTCTTTTGTTTCTAGCAGGGCATGGATTGATTCCCGAGCAATCAGTCGAACGAAAGCTCCACCTAGTCAGTAGAGTAGAACGTCAGAGAGCGTGGTCGGTCGACGTGCTTTATTGCTGGAGTTCATCAGGGGCTGTTTGGTGAGTGTTTCCCCATTTGAATTAACTTGAATTTGTAACTCGTTACAAGATATTTTGTTGTAATACTTAGGCTTTATTTGAAATCATATTTGCCATCATAGCTATTTACTCTAAGAAAAAGAAAATTGTCATTAACATAAATATGGCTACCACAGGATATTACAAACATATTCAGAATATATTTTTCTCCTTCTATGTATATTGGCCTTTGACCTTAGGCTCTTCTCACATTCCTATAGGCCAACAGTTCACTAGTCCTAGTGTGTCTACACTCAAGTATGTGATAAATTCTTAGCCTGTAGTATATTAACATCTTTATGAATTGTGCAATATTCACTATTTATAGATTATACTGCATTTTAAACTTATTTTGGATTGTGGTCAGCGCAGACGTAGTGAGTCATCTTATCATGGTCTACTAGTCCGTAAAGGCAGTTACTCAATAACAAACAAATAGTGTTCTTTGGGAGGTAAAGTATATTCAAGGAATTTTGGAGTCTTTCTTTTTTATATCTTAAATTACTTTTATTTTTATAACACTAAAATATTTATAGATTTATTGATAGTATAGTTTATATTTAATACAAAAATATATGTATGGGTTAAGACTGCACATTTAAATTGGTTTAGGTTGAGATTTATTGGTTAAATTTTAAAATAAAAAAGTCCTAACATTATTTTGTATCAACCAAATAGCTAAAATTATATAAAAGTGTGGATTTAAGACTCATTACTAATAAATTAAGAAATTTTCTAGTAAAATTAAATTGTCCGTTTAAGAAAGGTTATAACCCTTCTGCGAACAAATATGAATTTATTTCTAGCAACATCTGATTTACCTATCACTTTTCATTAGTATAGCTAGATCTTGTTAGATTAAAAGGGTAGTAAGACTAGACTAAAAAATATGCGTTAAAAATTGTCTTTGAACTTTTACTAAAATCACTATTGCTCTTGTCTAAAAATTTGCTTACTCCTACTGTATATAAATAGGGACTCCAAAGTTCATTGCCGAGCTTACAAAAGTATGATAATTTCCACATCTTAAGCTAGTTATGTTCTGTGCAACTCTCTATACCGTTTACATATATAGCGCTAGCTATATTCAGTTAACCTCATTACACCCTGTCTCTAACTAGAAACAGCTATAGCAAGTCCACCTCATTACACCCTGTCTATATCTTGAGCCAGCTATATCCAGTACACCTCATTACACCCTCACACTTTCTTGAACTAGCTATATTAAGTCCAAATCATCATATTTTGATCTATATACACCCAGTCCACGTCATTAAACCCTATCTCAATCCTGAGCTTGCTATATTCAGTCTCCCTTATTAAACCCTGTCCCTATCTTGAGCTAGTTCTATCCAGTATTCCTCATAGCACCCCGTCCTTATCATGAGCTAGCTCTATACAGTACTCCTCATAGCACCCTGTCCCTTTATTGAGATAGTTCTATCCAGTGCTCCTCATAGCACCCTGTCCCTATCTTGAGATAGTTCTATTCAGTAATCCTCATAGCACCCTGTCCTTATCTTGAGATTGTTCTATCCAGTACTCCTCATAGCACCGTGTCCCTATCTTGAAATAGTTCTATTCAGTAATCCTCATAGCACCCTGTCCTTATCTTGAGATAGTTTGATCTAGTACTCTTCATAGCACCCTGTCATTATCTTGAGTTAGTTCTATCCAGTACTTCCCATAGCACCCTGTCCTTATCTTGAGCTAACTCTATCCAGTACTCCTCATAGCACCATGGCCCTATCATGAGATAGTTCTATCCAGTACTCCTAATAGCACCCTGTCCCTCTCTTGAGATAGTTCTATCCAGTACTCCCCATAGAACCCTGTCCTTATCTTGAGATAGTTCTATCCAGTACTACTCATAGCATCCGGTCCTTATCTCGAGCTAGCTCTATCCAGGACTCCCCATAGCACCCTGTCCTTATCTTGAGATAGTTCTATCCAGTACTCCCCATAG
>CABEEJ010006404.1:0-25041 GCA_901482245.1 Timema douglasi
ATAGACTAGACTGCTGATGACACTCTGGCAATAGACTAGACTGCTGATGACACTCTGGCAATAGACTAGACTGCTGATGACACTCTCGCGATAGACTAGACTACTGATGACTGGGAGATTGGAGTTCGTATCTCGGCCGGGTGCATCGAGGGCGTTGTTACTTAATTTGGTTTTAAACATGCCCTACTTGCAAATATGTAAACACTTTCTCTAAATTAAACCTTTCTAATCCTTAAAACCATTATCATAATTACTACATAAGCGTAAAACTTATATGGGTAGTAAGATGCGGTGCTAAGATACAATTTCAAAGATTTCTATAAAATAATTATATATTCTTATAACTCGGAAACAATTTTAACAACATTACTATGACGAGTTATTTTGTATCTGAAATAGTTGTGGAGGGATGTTTGAAATTGGAAATTTCTCCTAATGTAAAATACCTTTGGTCATTTTCATAGAAAAATGTTAATTGCCATTTTATTTGTGATGTTTAACAGTGCTTGGACACAAAATATGGTCAAAATTGTTGAGAAAATTGATAATTTTTTTTCACTTTTGGCCTTGGAGTAATCTTATTTGGTTTGATGTCTAATTCCAAAAAAATCCTTAAAGGAACCTCATGAAGTCCCTAGATACCGAGTTTAAGCCAAATCGGTAAAATAGTTTTGGCTCCAGGCTGAGACCCGCCTCGGTGGCGCAGTTGGCTAACTCGCTTGTCGTGTTGAGCTCGACTGCTGAGGACGGGGAGATCGAGGTTCGAATCTCAGGTCGGGTGAACTGCTGGGTGGTTTTTCCTAAATGGTTTTCCACTCTCCTTCCACGCAAATGCGGGTTCACTTCCTATAATTCAACCTACCCAATTCCTAATCCATTAGAGTAATTAGTACTTAAAGCGTATAACCCGAACGGGTAGTAAGATGCGGTGTTAATATTATTATCTAGGTTGAGATACAGACAGCGTCGTCGCGGGAACCACTTTTTGGTTTCGGTAAGTGATGAAAGGTTGGCGTAAAATGAAAGTATAAGCTCTTTTAGGTGCTTAAGGGGACACAAGCAAGGCTATGGTGTCCTTACAGACTCCTCTTTTTTTCCTCACTCCTTCATAAGAATCTCAAATTTATATATATATATTTTTTAAATAACAATGTGTGTACTTATCGTTAGAGCTACATCCATATTTACTAATTACGTTAATCTCATATGGTTGAGGAAGATTGAATATTTGAGGAAGGGTGCCCGCATTGGCTCGAATTATTATTATTATTATTATTATTATTATTAGTACCGCATCTTACTACCCGTTTGGGCTATACGCACTCACGCTAATGTGTAATGGTAAGGTGATTGTGAGATGAAATGGAGGACCTACAGTTTAACGTGGAATCCGAACCACGGTGGAGGCCTGGCATTCCCCACATTCACAAGATGTCTTGTCAGAGGTGAAGGAAGGGTTTGGTAATCAGATAAATCTGTGCCGGGACCGAGGATTGAACCCCGGACTCCAGCAGAGAAGTCAGACACCCTACCCCCTAGAACGCCAGGTCACCTCAATAAATCCGACCAAGATAAAACCACTATCTCCCTGTCTTTGGCAGTCGAGTCTATTGCGAGAATAGTTCCTTAGACAATGTGGCCACCAAAGCGGGTGTTGCTTTAGCAGACGGGTTTAGTTCTCATCACATGGCGACATCAACAGTTCTTAGTGAGATATCTGTCATGAGCATGGCAGAATTTGAACATGAATGCACTTTTCTTTGTTTTAAAAAGTTCTGTTCGAATGGTCCACGGACTACACCGACAGAATACGTTGTGAACCTGACACGCTAGTCTGCGTGACCATCAGTGTGAGGGCTCCCTCCCTTCTCTATCCAAACTTACCCCAAATCGGTTTCCCTATCTCCACTTACCCCTCCCTCTTTTATTTTCCATCCCTTCCACTCCTCTCCAACTCCAAACTTTTCCTTTCCTTTTCCTTTTATCCACTTATTCCCCCTCCTCTTCATCCTTTATCCTTATCTGCCTCGTTTCCTCTTCTCACAATACTTTCTCCTCTTTTTCTTCCTCCTCTACAAACTTATCTCTACTCTCCTATTTTCCCCCTCCTTCTCATCTGTCTCCCCTTCTTTCCTCTCTTTTTCTCTCCCTCCTCTTTTTTTCCTTGTCTACAAACTTTTCTCTACTCTCCTATTTTCCCCCTTCTTCTTCTACATCTGTCTCTCCCTCTTTCCTCTATTTTTCCCTCCCTCTTAATTTCCCCTCTTTCGCCAGTAATATTCTATCTACTCGTGTGCTCTCAAGGTACACCTCCGAGAAGGGTACGGTAAGCTCATACATCTCTACACGCAGCTCCTGATGACCAAGCTTGACTTCCACAGACGCAACCCTCGCTTCCCCGGCAACCTTCAAGTAACGAAAGAAGAGTTGCAGGACATCGGGGAGAATGACATCAACAATTAGTAAGTACACAGGTGTCTGCAGGACGTTCGTTGAGAAATGAGATAAACATTGTAATGATACTGATTTGGCCCCCTCTCATATATTTAAAAAAGTCATGGATGAAGGTATTTTTCTTTAAAGTATTGTATGTAAAATATCCTTTAAATTATTATTATTATTAGCACCGCGTCTTACTACCCGTCCAGGTTATACACACTTACACTAATGTGTAATGGTAGGGTGATTGTGAGATGAAATGAAGGACCTACAGTTTAACGTGGGATCCGAACCACGGTGGAGGCCTGGGAATTCCCCACATTCACAAGATGTCTTGTCAGAGGTGAAGGAAGGGTTTGGTAATCAGATAAATCCGTGCCGGGACCGAGGATTGAACCTCGGACCTATCCTTTCAATACTTCATCCATGGAGAATCATGCGCTTTTCAGGAATAATGTCAAAAGATTGCACCGTTTGAACTTATTTTTTCTTTCAAAAAAATTAACACCCAGTATCACTTCAATCGCGAACGCGTAGCATTTCAATTGCTGCCCAACGTGGAGCGATTAGTTTCAATAACATTATACCAACTACATTCTTTTTTTATCTTAATGTCTTACTATTTGTTTCGGCTACGTCTAAAATTAACGGTACCTTACTAGTTGACTGACTATTAAAAATTCTACAACCTCGGGGGTGTTGAGTTAAAGTGATCATCTCCGGAACTGATGCTTGTGGGTTCAACCTCCCATTTAGGAAAAACCACCCCATGTTCACCCGACCGAGATTCGAACCTCGATCTCCCCATCCTCAAGCCCAACACAACAAGCGCATCAGCCAACTACGCCACCGAGGCGGGTGAAGGCAGAACACATTAACGACGTCTTACCCGGCAAAATCGGTACGCTCTTTCACTCTTGTTCACGGAAATTCTCGCGTGCTAATATAATTAATCATTAGGTTAAGAAAGTGCATGTTAAATACCTCAAATAAATTAAAAAATTTTTTAAAAAAAGTCTCCAAAATCTTTGTACAAAATATATATCCAAGCAGTGATTTACATGTTAACGGGTTTTTTTCCAAATTTTTTTTTATCTAAGGCTAGTTTATGAATAGCGAATTTTTCAAAATGTAGTTTCTAACTAAGAGAAAATATCTTTAAAAAAAATGTCTCTTTTACAATAAAGAGTGAAAACTGAGTGAAGAAAACCTACTTAAGGGGCTTTCTCTACTCAATTTTACTTAAGTAGTTTTTTCTTTCCTTATTTTTACAATTCTCATTACTGTATAGTCACAGAGCAAATTTTCACTGTCGGCTTGGTTAATTCTTGGTACCGTGCGAGTGTTGTCGACCAAGTGGTTCTGACCAAGGTGGAGCGTGAAAACAAATTTCGAGTTTTTTTTTCTTGTTTTGTGTTTTGTGACCAATAATGGTAGCTGTGAAAGAGTAGATATTTATGTAATGCAAATCAGCAGAAAATAAATTATTTAGTATTATTCTTATTTGGATTGGTGCCTTTTTAAAAAAAAAAATTGGTTCACAATACTCAGCTCATTGGAAGATACCAAACTATTTAGTTTGGTCAAGGAGAGCATTATCAAACCAAGGTCTGGTATTGTCTTAGTCACCTGCCTCGGTGGCGTAGTTGGCTAACACACTTGTCGTGTTGAGCTCGACTGCTGAGGACGGGGAGATCAAGGTTCGAATCTCGGTCGGGTGAACCGACGGTGGTTTTTCCTAAGTGGCTTTCCACTCTCCCTCCACGCAAATGTGGGTTCACTTCCTTTAATTCAACCTTCCCAATTCCTAATCCATTAGCGTAATTAGTACTTAAAGCATATAACCCGAACGGGTAGTAAGACGCGGTGCTAAATATTATTATTATTAATATTATTGTCTTAGTCATAAACACTCGTAACCAACCGAGATATTAGGAGAGTGAAGATACTTTGTTCGCATGTAAACATCGATACCAAGAGAATCATGAAAACACGCATGTCTAACCATCGGGGCCTCCTTTTTGGCATTAGTATCAAAGTTGTTGGCTTTATAAAAAAAAATTGACAATGAAAGAAAGGTAAAAATTACTCTAATTATTTTTGTTGTTAATTTTTAAGAAATGGTTTGCATAAAACATTTAAGTCCT
Organism: Timema douglasi; assembly: GCA_901482245.1. Classification (NCBI taxonomy): domain Eukaryota; kingdom Metazoa; phylum Arthropoda; class Insecta; order Phasmatodea; family Timematidae; genus Timema; species Timema douglasi. Next base: position 4,587 of record CABEEJ010006404.1, read on the forward strand.
TAATTTTATCTGTGAATTTAATAGTGTATCTGGTGACCTGGCGGTCTAGGAGGGTAAGGGGTCAGACTTCTGTGCTGGCGGCCGGGGTTCAATCCTCGGTCCAGGCACAGATTTATCTGATTACCAAACCCTTCCTTCACCTCTGACAAGACATCTTGTGAATGTGGGGAATGCCAGGCCTCCACCGTGGTTCGGATTCCACTTTAAACTGTAGGTCCTCCATTTCATCTCACAATCACCCCACCATTACACATTAGCGTAAGTGCGTGTAACCCGAACGGGTAGTAAGACGCGGTACTGATAATAATAATAATAGTGTATCCATTCGCTTTTCTTTGTGTTTATCTTATCAATTCCCCCTTTTTTTTATTCTTTTCAGTTTCCAGATGTCTGTTGAAATGTTCGATTACATGGATAATATATTAGAACTTCAAACGTCAAGTGAGTTTTAAAACAACAATTTTTATTTTGGTTGACTTCATATATATCACATATTCACATACCGTGTCGTATTTTAAAAGGTTTTATTCTATCACGTTGTAAAAAAGACATCGGTTTCATGGTTGCTACAGACAGGAAAAATATGAAATATCTGTAACGATCAGGTGATGTTTTGATGATAGGGAAAACGAGCAGGTTCGGGGAATTTAATTGAAGATAAGGGAAAAGTCAGAGAATTTATATAAGTGACTAATTTCATACGTAAATTCTAAAACAAAAGTGAGAGATTTTATTTCTCGATGTTAACAAAATGCAGTTCCAAGATATCTCGGTCTTAATATGAGATGGTTGTACAAGGTTTGTTTTATAACATATTTACACATGGACACATATAATACATATAACATTAAATACTGACTAACCTGCTCTGGTGGCCACACGGTCTAGCAATAGACTAGACTGCCGAATGACAGGGAGATTGAGGTTCGATCCTGGTCGGGTACACTCAGGGTGGTTTTCCACACAAATGTCGGCAACACTTCCTCTAAATTCAACTTCCCTCGTCCCTTACTCATTAGCGTAATTATTTAATATGCGTGTAACCCTAACACGGCTAATGAATCGAGTGTGTGTGTGTCTCGTCTAGTTTTTGGTTCCCTCGACATGTCTCGGTCCAACTCCATGACGAGCTGTGGACAGTGCCGTCTCGCCCCTCTCATACCGTGCATCCAAGACTCATCGCAGCTTTACGACTATTGCGTCAAGATCCTCTTCAAGCTACACGCAAGTGAGTCGAGTCTCCCCGGCTTGTTCGCCTTGTTACAGGTCTATGGGGTCGTCCATCGACCGTGTAACTCTATACGTAACACTTTGGTGTGCCCCTCTATACCCCTCGTGTAACACCATGTGAACATTATAGAGCTTCCTCCTCCTCAAAAGTGTTTCATGGTTTATGGATGAACCCTATACAAAAGCAATGGAACCTTGGGGACTGGGGCAGTAGGAAGGGGTACTACTTCCTTCTAGATTAAATTTGCTCCTCCTGCCCTCACCTTTAAAAAAATAAATCCTTCCCCTTCCCCTCTAAATAAATTTTTCTCCCCCACAATGAGGGATGGCAATTTCCCCTAACATTTCAATATATCAAAAGCTATGATAGTTGTTCAAATGATTTAAGCTGTTTGTATTGTATTTTAATTGTTTTGTTCGGTGGGTATATAGAACAACTGTTTTTTATTTACTTTTGAAAAAATTTATCAACGTAAAATGAGGTGGGTTAGGACCCTTGAATACTTTAAATTATTCAGGAGCATTGAGGACCCGAGAAAATATAATATTCAATACTCTAAACCTTAGAGGAAAAAAAAAATTCCTCCATATTTTCACTTTAAATATGTTTTAGAGCTCTAATGCTACTTGTTGGTGGCTCAGAACTAATTATTATTTAAAGATGAACTCAACAACCAGATCCCAGACCAGTAATTTAACACTCAACTGAATGTTTTATAAGAAAGAGTGGTGACATTTAGTTAATACAGTCGACTCTCGATAACTCTTTCTAAAAGGGACGGAGGTTTCTCTGAGTTACGAGAGGTCTGTCTTATAGAGGGTAAATAAAGTTGTGTCTGAGGAATGAAAACTGATATTTCATCTAAAGTAATATTATACTTTAATGTGACGAAGTTAAACAATACATATCAGATAAGACACATACACAATTAACACAGTTAGGTACTGGAATGGGGAAGGTTGATATTATAATAGACCTATAGTACTTGTAATTTATCTAAATATTGTACTGTGTGTGTGAGGACAAGATGGGAGGGGTTGTAGCGCAGGGTTGCAAGATATCCGCCAGTCCCCTACATTACACTACTTCTATGACATTTTTAACCTGTCTGCATGTGGTCAGCGTGATACTTATTAAAATTTTGATTTTTGAAGATTTTGTCCGAATCTTTTAAGCAGAGATATTGAGATCCAAGTTGACCATATTTGTACTTTCTATTTTTATTTTATATAATCTATATTTATCATTTTCTTCTGTTATTCTTATTCATATTTGAAATTTAGGATTCACAGTTATTTTGGAGATTAGGATTCGTAAAAATAATGTATCCAACCCGACTATAGTTAGTAGTTAATTACACAAGGTTGAAACAGAACACAACTTTAAACTAACCTCTCAGGCTCTTTACAGAATTTTTTTTCTGAGTTTTTTTTATAAGATTTACTAAGATCTTATACTTACTTATTATAATATTATATTTGGAAGAAGGTACAGGAAAGGTGGATAGAAACATATAAAAAGGACGAATACAATATTGCCTCTTAAAGTAAATCGATCGTCACCGCCCATTCTCCCGACCTAGGTTTCATTCTATCAGAACTCCTCGGGGAGGAGTGTGAAACGCGCAGCGTTACTTCCTAAACAAGGAAACTAAAAAAACACAAAAGGGATCAAATGGAAAATGGTAAAGAATGATAGAACACACAGATAGGAACATGTAAAAGGTATAACACAAAGGACATTGGATGTGAATATATAATATATCTCAATAAGGAACGCCTCTTATCGTTTTATGAGGCAATCATATCATTAGAATTCTTTCTAAAGATACCTACTAGACATTATAAAATGGATTCAGGCCAACTCTTTTTAATTTGAACAACTTCCCTCGGCTTTGCAGGTCTTCCTCCCGACATCCTGATTGGTCACAGGGAAAGGTTTCTGAAGCAGTTCAAAGAACTGCGCCAGTTCTACATCAACGCCTCAACCATGCAATATTTCAAGACGCTTATCCAGATCCCTCTTCTACCAGATGTAAGTAGTGTAGCGTGTAGCTTCTCGTTTCTACCAGATGTAAGTAGAGTAGCGTGTAGCTTCCCTCTTCTACCAGATGTAAGTATAGTAGTTTGTAGCTTCTCGTTTCTACCAGATGTAAGTAGAGTAGCGTGTAGCTTCCCTCTTCTACCAGATGTAAGTAGAGTAGCGTGTAGCTTCCCTCTTCTACCAGATGTAAGTAGAGTAGCGTGTAGCTTCCCTCTTCTACCAGATGTAAGTAGAGTAGCGTGTAGCTTCCCTCTTCTACCAGATGTAAGTAGAGTAGCGTGTAGCTTCCCTCTTCTACCAGATGTAAGTAGAGTAGCGTGTAGCTTTTGCCCATGGAAGAACCAAGGACAGCCATAGTTTTTATCTGATTGTGTTATGCGAACTATCTTTTACCATATATGTCGACTACAGAAGATCCAGGGAGAGCTATATTTTATATCCGATCGTGTGATGTGAGTTTTCTTCAAGTAGGTAATCTCAAGTACTTCTTTTACCAAGGGGAGTTTTGTATTGAATATTTATTTATAGAGCTATTCACATTCAAAAACACTGGCCTTTTCTCGCTTCTCTTACATTATACCCTCACCTTAATTACTTAATTATTTCCATAGATATCTTAATATGTAACCCTGTGTCGATGCGTGTTTTCGCAGAAACCGCCAAACTTTTTGATCCAAGCGGAGCTCCGCAGCTATGTGACCCCGGTGGTGATCTTGCCGGCCGAGGAGCCGTCTCCGCCGGAAAGCGACGCTGTCGATGGCACACTCATTGATACCTCAGATTCGGGGTCGACAGGGGAATTTGTAGACTTCAACCACCATCAAAACGGTTCCATCTCCCCGGACATTCTGGCGGAAAGGTGCGGAATCTTCCTCTTTAAGTTTAATTTTTATTTTGGCCGCATTCAATCTCCGGTGCTTCCGTTTTTTTTTTTTTTGTTTGAAGCGAATGGTATGNGTCAAATCGGTTTCGCAAGGACAAATGGGGAGCTACTTGAGTGAAAAATGAGCGGCTCCTGTCTAGAAAACTGATATTAACGGCTGTAGGGTTTGTAGTGCTGACCACGCGACACCCTCTATTAGAGGAACTTGGCACAACCTTCTCTAATAGATTGCAGCCGCTCAATCAACATGGCCAGATTGCAGACTGCCGGCGTGTTTTTTTTCTAATGTGTAGAAGGGGAAGGGGAGAAGGGAAATGTAGAGGGGTAGTTTCAAAAACCTTAAACTTCACTTCAGAAAAAAATACATGTTTGTGTTCAATTTTTGTATATCTGTAACTAACAAATTAAATTTTCACATGTGGCCCCACTTCGGTGGTCGAATATTCTGAGGTGTCTTATCTCCCAATAGACTGGACTAAATTTCATATCCTGGTTGGGTTTACTGATTACCCCCGCCCCTCTTCCTCCCCTCTAAATGTAACTCCACTCTGCCCTTAACACAAATGAGGGTGCACTTCTTCTTCAAACGTAACAAATTAGCATAATGAACATAGATGTGCATGAACCAAACAGGTGGCGAGGTGAGGTGACAAAAAAAAAGTTCATGTTAACATAAACTTATGTCGTCAGCATAGGATGAATTATGTTGAACATTTTTAATTAAAGAGTTACAAATTATATTTAATGTCTAAAGTTATATAAATATTCCCAATATGCTGAGATAGAATTTGGATTTGGGTCTCATCCACTATTTTACGAAACCGAATTTTCAATTTATCTTCGGATCTCGAATCCCAAATCCAGATACGAATTTGGGAAAAAATTATAAACCTAAGAAGAAATATAAATATAATATTATTATCACCGCGTCTTACTACCCGTTCGGGTTATACGCACTTACGCTAATGTGTAATGGTAGGGTGATTGTGAGATGAAAATGGAGGACCTACAGTTTAACGTGGGATCCGAACCACGGTGGAGGACTGGCATTCCCACACATTCACAAGTTGTGATTAATACACGTCTTGTCAGAGGTGAAGGAAGGGTTTAGTAATCAGATAAATCTGTGTCCGGATCGAGGATTGAACCCCGGACCCCCCCAACACAGAAGTCCGACACCTTACCCCTAAGCCACCAGGTCACCTAAATATAATAGAATAATAGAAAATACAAATGGTAACTAAATGTTAACATTCTCTCCTAGATTTAATCAACTATAACATTTATACATTCAGTTGGGTGTTAAACTATCGGTCTGAGGTCTGGTTGTTAAGTCCTTATAATTATAATTGGTTCTGAATCACCAATAAACAGTATTAGATCAATAAAACAAATTACATCTAGAATATTAAAAAAAAAAAAAAAATTCGAATCTTGAATATTCTCAGAATCCGAAGGATCGAGGGCCTATTCCTAATAGTAATATATTTGAACTTCATAATGTATTTAGAGAATATTTCATTTACTCTGATTGGCTTTGAATTTAAAAAAAAAGTGTACTTGGGACAGCTCCATTAATTTTTCCAGATGCATCAATGTAGCGAACGAAATGTACTTTTTATTTCCTACTCTTTTGTTTTAGTACTATCTACTCTTTATGTTCATAATTTTTTCCATGATTTGAAGATAACATTAATATTCATAGGTTAATAAAGTATTGTATTCAACCAATCTCTATTAAGTAAAATAATAGGCAAACAGAATATATTTTCTATTTACAACCAAGACATTCTGACATCTTATCTCAGTCGGTAACGTGTCTGCCTACTGAGCTAAGGGGCCTTGGGTTCGATTCCTGGTATGGCCGCAAAATGTATCATTGGTGAAATGTGGGTTTACCCTTTCACATTGATGAATTAACGGCCAGGGACTGGATGTTGTGCCTGTCCTAGTCTTAAGTAAGATTATAAGACATATGAAGCTAAGACAGGTCTAACAAGCCGGTAGTGGGAAATATATGGCTTGAATAAAAAACTGACCATAGGGTGGAAACGGTAATGGATGGGGCGAAAAAAAATCAAAACGCTTTGCCATTAATTGAAAAAATGTGTTTGTTTTATTTTGCTTGTTTTAGGGACAGTTTGATAGAACAGCTACAGATGGAGATGGGTCGACTCAGGTCAGAGATCCAGAGGCTCCAGAGAGTGGTTGAACAGCTTCACGATAAGATCGGTGATCTGGAGACACAATTAGCCACCAAGGTAAGTTTTATACCACATACTTCTACTTACTAGTTCCTGGGAACAAGGTGGAAACTGGTCTAGGGCGTGATTCTCGCAATAGACTGGATTGCTGATTACGAGGTGACCAGGGTCGAATCCCGGATGATTGTTCTTAGAGGTTGTTTTTTTTTTCTTAAAGGTTCCCCCCCAGTCTCAATACAAATGCAGCTACGCTTCCTCTAAATACAACCTTCAGGATGTCCAACCTAGAATACGGGGAAAAGTCAGGGAATTTGAGGGAATTTTTGGAATTACGCAATCTTTTATTTACAATAGTTAATCTAATCCCTGTTGAGTATAATAATCTCATTTCTCAAAGTCGACATGTGATTCTCGTGTCATCTTTCCACCCCTCTACCGCACGTATTCGGCCAAAGCTTAGTCATGGTTATGCACATGCGCGTGATCACCTTAAACAAAGAATAAACTAAAAAGAAATGTGTCTCGCATCCATTTTAAAACTGTACCGCTGTAAAGCGATATTTGATGTCTCAATATGACCTCACTGAAATCTAACTTAGATTACACCACCCAACAGCTTCAGGATAAGTTAGGAATTGGGAAGGTTGAATATAGAGGAAGTGAACCCGCATTTGCGTGGAGGTAGAATGGAAAACCATTTAGGACAAAAAAAATCACCCCCAGCTCACCCGACGAAAATTCGAGCCTCGATTTCCCCGTCCTCGGCAGTCTAGCTCAACACGAATCTAGCGTGTTAGCTAACTATGTCGCCGAGGCGGGTCGTTGCGATATTAATAAAATAATATTTGTAAGATATAATGACTGGAAAAGTTTGAAAAATCAAGGAATTTGAAATATAGTTTTTCTGGACAACCTGAACCTCTCCTTTTCCCAAACACATTAGTTTAATTAGTACATCCGAGTATAACCTGAACAGTTAGTATGACACAGCGCTAAAAGAAAGATTATGTTAGGAATGAAGCTTTAACACTGTATGTATCTGTGAAAGTGCTAAGTTATGAAGATAAAAGTTGATTTTGTTCCTAAGAATCTCTAAACTATCTCTCCTTTCAGTTTAACTTCCTTCCTTATCAATATTTCATCATGAAATCATCATCAACAACTGCTACCAGACTGTGACCAGGATCACTTTAATAAAATGCCTCCGTCTTTCTCTATCCTTCTACCATTCTTCCTCCTTTAATTGCTTCCACTTGCAAACTTTCTTTTATCTGCTCCTCCCATCTCTCTCTTGGCCTCATTTGCGGGCTTTTACCTTCGTAGGCTACTTCATATCTAACATTCTCTTCGGCATCCTCTTTTTTTCCATCCTCATTACATGCCCATACCATCTCAGTCTTGCTCCCTCTACTATCTCATGTACTCCAACATCCTCATTACATGTCCATACCAATCTCAGTCTTGCTCCCTCTACTATCTCATGTACTCCAACATCCTCATTACATGCCCACACCATCTCAGTCTTGCTTCCTCTACTATCTCATTTACTCCTGTTTCTCCTGGTGACATGCTCTCCTTGTCTCTCTTACATTCATTGTCCATGTTTCTGCTGCATGTGTGACAATGGCTACAAAGTACACCCTATCCAGCACTTACTAACACTTCAAGGACACTTCCCTCCTCCATATCAAGTCTCTCATACACCTATAGAACAACTCTCCCTGCTGTCATCTTATTATTACTTCTTAGTAACTATTCACTCACAGTTTAAATATTGTTTGGTCGACTAATATAAACTAATTATGTTTGATGATTTGTTATCCAGGACAGTGAACTACTACAGGAGAAACAATTGAAAGATGATCTAATGCAGCAGACTGTGGTTATGTCGAGGTACCAAGAAACTGAAGGTCAGTACTATTATTATTATTAGCACCGCGTCTTACTACCCGTTCGGGTTATACGCACTTACGCTAATGTGTAGTGGTAGGGTGATTGTGAGATGAAATGGAGGAGCTACAGTTTAACGTGGGATCCGAACCACGGTGGAGGCCTGGCATTCCCCACATTCACAAGATGTCTTGTCAGAGGTGAAGGAAGGGGTTAGGTAATCAGATAAATCTGTGCCGGGACCGAGGATTGAACCCCGGACCCACCAGTACAGAAGTCTGGCCGACACCTTATCCTTGTAAAACCAGGTCACCGAAGGTCAATACTGATTCTTTTACTTATAATGTATATTTTTAATAAGGATAGACCTTTTTAATTCTTAAGGTATGTTTGTTTACCTTGCTTGGTTCCACTATGGTCAAACTCATATAATAGGGTCAAAGGTAAGACGTCCGCCCAAATAATTATGTTCCGAGTACAGGTGATAGTAGAGGAAGAAGAGGAGGCCAAAGAAAACAATGGAAATGAAGTATTTAGAAAAAAAATATTGCAATGGGAGGGGGCAAGAAAGAGAGGGGAAGAGTATATAACGGCAAGTGTGTGAATTAGGGGTGAGGAATTGTAAGAAATTATCAAAGGAAAATGGAAAACTGATGATGATGATAATAATAATAAAAATTATATTTTTTAAAATAGTAATAATAATAATGTTAGTTTATTTCTATAATATTATTTTTCAAACTAACATTATTATTATTAGTATTATTACTATTTTTAAAAATATCATTTTTTATGATTATTATTATCTATTATTATTATTACCACCACCACCATCATCATCATTATCATTATCATTAGTTTTCTATAAATATTAACCATAGGCAAGTAATTTATCGTCACTCCCAAAGGAAGATGGAGGCATTTTTACAAACTAACTTGGCCTTAGGCTGGAGATGGCTTATCATAATGTTTAGTTTACTTTAATAAACTGATAGATTATATATAATTAAAGATAAAAAAATTCCTTAAATTTGTTTCTCAACCAGGTAAACATCTTTAACTATATGCTAATCAGAGTATAAATAATATACAAATGTAACCAGTAATGTGGCTAAGTAGCGTTATTCCATTACCTCGTTTAAAATTTGTAATACTTTTGAAATATCCTTGATTATGGCTGGTTACGTTTTTCTGGGTGGCGTTAACATTTGTAAGTTTATATAGTCACAAGAACCTTCTAATTTTCTAAAAAAAAATTAGAAATTGGTAAATATTTTAAACAAGATACTTTTATAATATTTATTGTATAAAACTATAAAATTATGCACATTAGCTCTCATATTTTTTTAAATAGCTTATATGAACTTCATTTTGGCTTCAGTAATATTTTAAATATTTGCTTCGACTTTGCCTCGAATCAAAAACTTGGACTTCACACACATCCATACTATTATCTGTGTAAACAAAATATTTTTTACAATTTGTGTTAATATTTATTTTTGACAGAAAAGTTTAAGACTGTGGATGGGAAGTTTCAGAAGTTGAAAGAAGTCTACACCAAACTTCGAGACGAGCATGTTCAACTTATAAGACAGGTCGGTTGCATAACTTTTATACTTTTAATAAATAACACTATGTGAAAATAAAAAAATTAAAATACCTCAAAAGTTTGAGTTAGTCAAGTTTTGATAATTTTTATAACTCGACTCTCAAGGCTTTAACAACACTCAAAATTTGAGTACTCAAATTTTTTAATTTTATCTTGAAAATATTGAGTTTAATTAATTTGTTTTGATTCTAAGATATTATTTAATAGAAAATAAGAGTTCCTAAATATATCCTTTTGTCTAATTTAAAAATATATACAACTTTTACAACTATATTAAATTTATTTAAAAATCTGAATTTCCTTGTCCTAATTTTGTCCACAAAAAAAACATATTTTAAATGTATTAATGGTTTATGCTGTTAAAAAAAACAATCGACCAGAAGTGAAAAATGCTCACTTCCACAACCTAAATGATTTTTGTTGTTTTTTACTATAGTTGTTTCAAATCCTCTTATTTTCAAATCCGAATCTCCAATTTACCTTCAAATCTAAGGGGATATTTAAATACAATATAATAATAGAAAATAGAAATAGTAATTATATGTTAACATTCTTTCTTATAATTCGTTCACTATAACATTTGTACATTCAGTAAAGTGTTAAATTGGTCCTATAATTATAATTGGTTCTGAACCACCAATAAACAGGATTATAGCTCTTAATGGACTTCTGTGCTGGGCTCCGGGGTTCAATCCTCGGTCCCGGCACAGATTTATCTGATTACCAAACCCTTCCTTCACCTCTGACAAGATATCTTGTGAATGTGAGGAATGCCAGGCCTCCCACCGTGGTTCGGATCCCACGTTAAACTGTAGCTCCTTCATTTCATCTCACAATCACCCTACCATCACACATTAGCGTAAGTGCGTGTAACTCGAACGGGTAGTAAGACGCGGTGATAATAATAATAGAGCTCTAAAACAAATTTTAAATGAAAAACAAAAAGAAAATTTTTAAAAATCTTGAGTTTTAAATTGTTTCGAATATCCTCAAGAGCTCAAAGATTCGAGGAACCTATCTTAGTCAAAATAGTTTCCCCTTATCTGACCTCTGGGGCTTGAACATTATAGATCTACATCCTTTTCTCTCCCCACCATTCCTCCACAAACATGTTCCAGTACAAATTTCTTCTGCTCACAGTGTTTTTAATCTTCCATCATCTCAGTCTGGACTTTCCCCTGGGTCTCTTTCTAATCTTTCTCATTTCCATTGCTTGCTTCGCTAGTCTCTCTTCATCGTCATCGTCATCATCATCGTCCTCTACCCTTCCACCACTAATCCTCGTTTAGTTGCTTCCTCTTAACGCGTGCAAACCATCTCGGTTTATTCACGTCTAGTTTCGTCACCTCTTCAATTTCTTTCCTTAATTCCTCATTTATCACTTTCTATTTTTTGTATTTTTCCTAAAATACTCCGTAAAACAATATAGGACCTGCTTCGGTGGCCGCATGGTCTAAGGCGTCACTCACGCAATAGACTAGATTGCCTCTGACGGAGAGATCTCGGTTTGATCCTGGTCGGGTATACTGAGGGTGGTTTTAAATTCTCTCTCGTGCAATTGGAGGTACATATCCTCTGAATTAAACCTTCATCATCCCTGTCACAACAAGCATGGTTAGTACATAACCGTACAGCCAGCACAGGTCGTACGGCGCGTTGTTAAATAAAATAAAAAGTTGAAAGATGTATCAAAATATGGGCGTATCCATAACCAAAGTTAATTTCTACCTTTGGTTATTAATAAACTTATTGTGTTGCTTTGAAAATAATAAGCAAAGTTGTTGTTTTTGCCAATTTCCTCTGTGGAGTTATGAACATTTTACTTTCAGAAAGCAAGTTTGGAGAAGGAGCTGAAACTCGCAGATAAAATGACCGTATTTGCGCAAGCCGCTAACAATTTCATAACCTCTATTGTAAGGACCTCAAATATCTCTTTTAAAGCCAGCACAAATTGGTGGAGGAAATCCAAATAAGACTAATTATTTGGTGATAACTGTGTTCTTTCCAAACCTCTTATTCATTTCATTGTACCAACGATATTCCCCCTTTGCTTTAAAAGTTCATCTTAGAATGGTTCCCTTTGGCAACAAATTTTAGGATTAAAAGAAAAATCACTCTGATCTTGGGGAAAAGTACTCTCTCTTTAACCTGAAATCTAGTAAGCTTACCTTGAGGAATTACAACACGGTCCAGCTAATAAGATAGTTCCATAGTCTAATAGAGGGATCTCCAAACTACGGCCCACGGGCAACATTCGGCCTGCCAAAAGATTATATCTGGCTCGTTCCATGATTTTATCAAAAAACAAATATATTGTTTATCTTCATTATTTACTAACTACACAGTTAGACATGTCCAGTTTCTGTCCATATGGGTGCTTCCCCCCATGACACCAAGCCAGAGTGCTTCCCCCCATGACACCAAACCAGAGTGCTGTCGGAATTGCAAACCTTCAATCTCAGTCGTAGGCGCCATTCCTTATACCGACAACAGAACGGCTTGACTGTGACGATTTTTAGGTAGTTCCAAGTCTCCCGGCAGAGGGTTATTAAAGGAAAGTTTTGAAAGATTTTACCTAATTTTAAAAAAAAAGTAATTATTTTGACTAATTTTTATAAATATAATTTATTACTTATAATTTGATTCATTTCTCACAGAGAAGAATCAACGTCAATCACTTTTATTAAACACTGACTGGCCTTGGAAAGCGGCATTTTTTACAGACATGACCGGCCATATTATGACTTGAATCTAAATTTGAATGTTGAAACAAATTTGATCTATGATCTATTTGCGCAGGCATTCAGGGCAAAAATAATGCTACTTGAAGAACAGGTTAACGTTACTTTGGCCCGCAAAAATGTGTAAAATATATTATGTGGGCAAAAAGTTTGGAGACCCCTAGTCTAATACATCAAGATAAGATTGCTACTGTGTTTGGTTTCAGCCTGTAAACCCCATGGTGATTTGACCTATCTATTCCAGCATCCCTTGTTTCTTCAATACTCTGATTCTTGTCAAGCCGTGATATCTTAGTAAAACCTCGACATGCTTGTGCACTTGTAGTAGATTGATCCACGATCACTAACGTCAAGTAACGCTAGGAGCACCCCTAGGCACACAGATAAAGGCATCAGTACGACACCAAAGCTCAGTAAGTAGCATGTCTGGCAACCGACCCCCAACACGACCAAAACGTTTGATTGTCATTTCAAAGTGATGAATTAACGGCCAAAGGGTGTTGTGTATATACTAAATATAAGTTAGTTTCTAAGTCCCGGGCTGTTTATTTCAAAATGTGCATGTTAAATACTACACTTTGTTTACCGTGTCCAATAAATCATAAACAAAAAAATAAAACGCTTTTTTTTTAGAAAATAAATTATGTTAATACAATCTTATTCTAGCCTATTTTGTTATTGGGGTGCGTATTTAATCTGAACAGTGTGTACACGTGTCTGGTTCGTGATCCGCAGAAAGCCGACGTGGTGAAGCAGCTAGAAGGAGACCGGCTCCTGGCTCAGTCGGTGCAGGCCTCGATGGAAGCCAAGTTGCGGGAGATAACCGTAGAGAAGTCCCGGGCGCAAGAGACCCTCCAGAAGTCGAGCGCTCTGGAAGGGGAGCTGGAGATACTCAGAGCAGCGCAGGAGGCCGCCAGGACTGAAACTCTGGTGAGTTCTCACAGTTCCCTCTATCGGAATTATATATAGATTTAAAAAAAAAAAAATCTCGACTAAGTTAAAGCTCCTTCATTTGAAATCAAATTTTAAGCAAACGATAAAATTACTACCAGTGTCCTCATCCTTATTATCAACTGTTTCCAGTCTGTGTCAGTTTAGTAAAATACCTCCATTTTCTTCTTTCTCTATTTGCTTCCATTCTCCTCATCTCACTCGACACTTAATGTTACCTGAAGTTTAGAAGTGTGAACAAGAAAAATATCACATTTTGTATTACTTTTTCCTAGAAAAAAACTTAAACAAAAAATAGGTACAAAATCATTCATATCAAAAAATAATAATCAAAAGTTAAAGTTTTATTCAAATCTTGATATATTTTTGTTACAGTTTTTTTTTCCCCCGATTCTTTGCCCAATAGTTTATATGATTTGTATGTATTTTGTGTTAAGTCTGGTGAGTATCGGATGTCCTTATTTAAAAATAAAAGAAGATAAATGTTCATCAAAGCGGTTTCACTGATCTTCTTCCATATGTTACACAAGTAAGATTATAGTTACAATTCAGGACACCATATGTATCCTATTATACCTCAAAAGAATTTGTCGACCTCAGCTGGGTTTTAATCCAAGGAATTGAACCCAGGACCCTTAGCTCAGTAGGCAAACACGATACCGACTGAGCTAAGGTGCAGGAGACACACACACACATATACATACATACATACATACATACATATAAATAAACTATCCCTCCACAAAAATGTGGGTACTCTTACTTCTAGATTCATCATAAACATATTAGATTATTATTATCATTATTATTATCATCATCATAATTTTTTTTTTAATTTATTATTATTTAATTATTATTATTAATTATTTTTAAGTTTTTATTATTATTATTATAAGCACCGCGTCTTACTAACCGTTCGGGTTATACGCACTTACGCTAATGTGTAACGGTAGGATGATTGTGAGATGAAATGAAGGACCTACAGTTTAACGTGGAATCCGAACCACAGTGGAGGCCTGGCATTCCCCACATTCACAAGATGTCTTGTCAGAGGTGAAGGAAGGGTTTGGTAATCAGATAAATCTGTGCCGGGACAGAGGATTGAACCCCGGAACGCCAGCAGAGAAGTCCGACACCTTACCCCTGGACCACCAGGTCACCCATATTAGCGTAGTTGGTGCATGTATGTACAACACAAGAAAACCATTCTTATTAACATTTTGAACTCTTCATCCCCTATCATAGACTCTTGCGTCAAGAATGGACTATGTCACGAATGAGAAAACTGTGTTGGAAAGTGAACTACAAGACCTGCTTTCCCAAAAAGAAGATTTGGACGTACGACTGAGAGAAGCGGAGGACAAATACAGAGAATTGCTCCGCGCAAAGAATGAATTTGAAAATAAGCTCTACAGACTCCTGGGTAGGTTTTGTCCTTTATGAAAACAGTTGTCCTATAGGTATTGAAAAAAATATTTTAGAAAATATAAACTTAATTTTTTCTGTTAACATTTATAACATTTTCTTATATTATTATTTTATATGTATTGATGATATCTATCAAAAATGACAGTTGCATATGATGTGACTTATGAATAAGTGAAAGAAGATCTAGTAGCTTTAATAGCTGTCAGATAAGGTTCTTACTATGAACATTGGACTGTAGTAACTTTTCTGGCTCTCAGATAAGGTTCTTCCTATGAACATTGGACTGTAGTAACTGTTCTAGCTGCCAGATAATGTTCTTACTATGAACATTGGACTGTAGTAACTTTTCTAGCTGTCGGATAAGGTTCTTCCTTTGAACATTGGACTGTAGTAACTTTTCTGGCTCTCAGATAAGGTTCTTCCTATGAACATTGGACTGTAGTAACTTTTCTAGCTGTCGGATAAGGTTCTTACTCTGAACATTGGACTGTAGTAACTTTTCTAGCTGCCAGATAATGTTCTTACTATGAACATTGGACTGTAGTAACTTTTCTAGCTGTCGGATAAGGTTATTCCTTTGAACATTGAACTGTAGTAACTTTTCTAGCTGTCGGATAAGGTTCTTCCTATGAACCCTGGTTAAGACATGATATTAAATTTTAAAAATTGTATCAACACTGATATGTCATAACTTGTTTAATGCTTTTTGTTTTATATTTTATAGATGTGTAAAAAGATAGACGATAACTTCCCGTCAGTTATTAAAACTTTGTCTTAAACAATTATATAAATACATTAAACTTATTTATAGAGATGGGTCACTCGAATCTTCGAATCCACCAACTCTTGACACGTAGTTGAGATTCGAGGATTCGGGGTTTTACTGGTTTCGATCGTTGAATCTTTCACCTCATAAACAAAGCATAATATTTTTAATTAAAAGATTACTTCAATAGGCCTACTTGAAAAGCACAACAAATCCGTAATCTCTTTTTTTTGTCGGACAAAAATATAACCGTGAATAAAATCCTTATTAAAAAAAATTGTTAGGTGTGGAAAAATCTAACGTGCCTAATACCCTACCCTCCCACCTCTATGGGAAACTTGAACTAGACCATTTCAGCGCATGCTCACTTCTAAAACTTCCACCTCACGAACAATCTTGTAAATATTTTAATGAACACATTAAAACTCTTCAAAAACTGCAAGTCAAAATGAGAATACAAATAAATTCAAAATATTAAAACTGATTGTGGCTTTTTTTTTTAATAAATAAGAACACATTATACTTGATATAAGTTCATCCACCATTGCACACAATACAATGTCAGGCACCATGATTTATATTATGTTTACTCGCCAGAGTGATGATTAAATAAAGATATTGTTAATTCTTACTACCCAACTGGTTTTAATTATCTAAAACTATTCAAATAACCCCAATTTATTGCATACGATCCTTAAGCTAAATATTTTTTTGGGTTTCATGAAAAATAAATACTGTCAACAGTCAGACAGCGATAAAACTGTTTATTTATCCCTACTGGCCTACGTATTGTATATCGATTGTTTGTTTAAAATCGATTCAGGTAATCTGATCACTTTGTAAGCGTTCTCGAGTTTTAAGAATCAAATAACGACTTGCTAATCCATTATTTATTTTTTAATTGATTTTAACTAATTGTTTATTATTTTTTAAAGATGTTATTGAAGTAATTGTCAAGATATTCAAACGTATTCCTGCCTAATGAAATGGGAATGAACATTTTGCAAGACTAGAAAATATGTTTGTGTTTTGAATAGAATGTTTCCTCAGAAATTGATACATCGCAGGAATCGAATAAATGTCTTGTTTTCTTCACCAAGATAGATAATAAATGTATATTAAAACAATAATAAAACATACTTAGGCATTATTGAGTTCACTATTTCCAATGTATGTTTAATTGTTGAACATGTTGTGTTGGTCTTTTTTTTTTTATCTGTATTTTTATTTTAGCTTTCTTATCAAAATAAATTATTATATCTAAAGGTGATTAAAGTTGATCAAAAAGTAACTAGGCCTAATCTGTTTGTTTAGTTCACATGTTTTTTTTTTAGAAACTTAATTCATTCTATCAACACTTTTAAAAATAACTAAAAGACACTTAGATTTTGATTGTTTTGATTTTCAAACAATAATATGAGTTTAGATTGTTTAATTTGTATGGATTTCAACCAGTATTTTGTGAGGATTGGCTAGGGTTGATTAAATTTGAAAACATGATAGAAATAAATCTTAATTTACTATATACTATTTGTAAATCATTAAAATTTCTAACAATTACCCCGGATTCAAAATTCGAAAATAAAATGTAGATTCGGATTCAAGAAATATTGGATTCGACCCATCTCCACTTATTTAGCCAGAAAAAAATATCTAAATATCTAAGATAGCTCACCAGAGCTGGAAGGCAAACATTTTTTGTATTGTATGTGGTTTTAATCTATCGGATTAACCGACTAAATCTTTTGTTAATTCATTGTTATGATTCTGTTTGCTTAAAAGGTACATGTTTGTCAGGAGCTGAGGCAATAGTTCAGAAATCTATCGAAGATGTGGATAACCCAGCACTTTCAGCTGTCAAATGCTCCCCGGGTGAGTTACACTGACAGGAAACTTGTGTTGGTTGTCACAAACTTAGTCAATCACAGGGAACTTCTCTCACTCTCTGGCACTAGGTACTAAAAAATTTATTTGTCTCACTTGCTTAAATAGGCCACCTAACCCTGTTTTAAGTTCTATCCAGTCCACCTCATTACAGCCTATCCCTATCTTGAGCTAGTTCTATCCATTCCAACTCATTACACCCTCTCTCTTTTAGGTCCAGTCTAATGCTAACCTCTCGTCTCGGTCTAGGTCTTCCCAATGGTTTGCCAATCAGTACCCTGAACAAGGTTCTAGAATGTCCCATTCATGCTGCACGTCCTGCCCATCTTAATCTAAAAGACTTGATTATCATAACAATTTCTTGTGTTGAATACAGGGCTTATAACTCATCAATAATCATTATGTAGCCTACTCCACTCACCAATATTAGTATCCCTTTTTGGATAAAATATCTCCTGCGCCTTGTTTTCGAACATCCCTACTTTTATTTCATCTTGTCAGGTAAGAGACCATGTTTTCGCACCCAGGGAGTTCAATCGGTAAAACTATTCTATTGAATATTCTAAGTTTTACATTCCTTGACACCAGGTGAGGTATCCGCAACTTACTGACCGAGCAATAGCACGCATGTCTTGACTGTATTCTTCCAACCTGATATCATTATTGTTAGTTAAAATTGTTTATAAATATTTAAATTCATGACCATACCATCTCATCCTTGCTTCCTCTATTATCCCATGTAACCCTTGGGACCTCAACTATAGACCTAACATCTTCATTTATATTTTATTTATTTCGATTCATATTCAGTAAAGCATAGTCATTCATAAAATATTTTGTAAAATTTATTGTTACATCGCATACTAAAACTTATATATAAATATGTTTTTTTTTAAAGTGATATATTCTTTATATCAAAATTTTGTATCATTCCCGGCATATATTTCCCTTTTTTTGACAGATTATTTTCGAAGTTTGACCGAGCCTGTGTTGAAATTGCTCGACGAGGTTGACTCCAGTTTCCACGACTTCAACGGCGACTCATCCTCGTCGACTATCGAGCCATTGGTTCGAAGTGTGGGACAGATGGCGCATTCCCTGGCGAATTACCTGTTACACGGGAAAGCAACTTCGAATATTTCTCCAGATATTGAATTTGGAGAATGTAAGTAGTACCACATTAAGCGCACATCCAACAAGTTTGAAATATGAGTCCATGTGAATGTATAGTTAAGGTCTATTTTCTACAGTATTCACCTTAGGTCACAGACAAACATACATCAGACCCACAATCTTTAGGTTAAAAGGGCTGAGAGCTTGAGTCCCTCAACACAAGGATCGCTACCTGCAGTCACAAATTACATCGCTATATTTGTGACCTGGCGGTCTAGGGGGTAAGGTGTCAAGACTTCTGTGCTGGCGGCCGAGGTTCAATCCTCGGTCTCGGCACAGAATTATCTGATTACCAAACCCTTCCTTCACCTCTGACAAGACATCTTGTGAATGTGGAGAATGCCCAGGCCTCCACCGTGGTTCGGATCCCACGTTAAACTGTAGGTCCTCCATTTCATCTCACAATCACCCTACCATTACACAATTAGCGTAAGTGCGTATAACCCGAACGGGTAGTATGACGCGGTGATAATAATAATAAATATTAATGTTTTGTTTTTCAAATCTCATATCCTCAAATCTTGAATAACGTTAAGATTCAAGATTTCGAGGATCGTGTTCCTAATTACAATCCGTGCTAATAATGAAAACAGCCATCGAGGAAGTGTGCAAGCTGGTCGGGTCGGACGCCGTCACCCTCCTGAGGAACATGAAGGACAGGAGCAAGGCCGCCGATGTCCCCGGGAACGTGGCCGCCGCCAAGGCCAGGGTGGGCCAGGTGGACGTTCTGGTCGAGAAGCTGATGGCGAGGTTACAAGGTGACACCAAGGAGATCATCGGGGACCTCGTGGAGGATGAGCTGGCGAGCATGGACAAGGCCATCGAGGAGGCGGCGAATAGGATTGAGGTTCGTTGAGAAGACGAGACAAAACTCTTGTCCTCGGTTAATTTAGGGAGAGACCCGACTCGGTGGCGTAGTTGGCTATCGCGCTAGTCGTGTAGAGCTCTACTGCTGACGACGGGGAGATCGAGGTTCGAATCTCGGTCGGGTGAACTGGGGGCGGTTTTTCCTAAATGGTTTTCCACTCTCCATCCACGCAAATAAATGCGGGTTCACTTCCTCTAATTCAACCTTCCCAATTCCTATTCCATTAGAGTAATTAGTACTTAAAGCGTATAAACCGAACGGGCAGTAAGACGCGGTGTTAAATAGTAATTTAGGGAGAGGGATATTTCTTATAAAATATATGTTATCATATTTGGAAGAAGATACAATAATTCTTTCTTGTTACTACTGTATAATTTATCTTCAAATTATTATTATTATTATCATTATCGTAACCAAGAATATTTAATTACATTTTGTAATACTGATTTTCCACCATTGTGGCAATATGAATTTACAGTTTTTAAAAATGGGTCCCTAGTTTTGTGTTCAGGGTGTCTACCATTTGGGAAAATCAGGGAAAACGGGAATTTGAAGTGATCGGGGAAAAAACGGGAATAAGTCGGGAATTTGCTAAATCGCAATAAAAATCCGGGAAAATGATATTTTACTCAAAATATGAAATACAATAATCAGTAAATTATAATGTCATTTTTTTTGTTTGTAGCTGTGTAATATATTTTTAATTCCTAATAAACAATTTTAATTCAAATTTTAAAACTTATTATTAAAAAATATTAATAGAAAAACGAGGGTGGAAAAGGGG
>CABEEJ010006404.1:25059-35740 GCA_901482245.1 Timema douglasi
TTAGAAGGAAGTGACATACTTTTTAGTGGGGAATTTTAGGAAATGATCAGGGAAAAGGTCGGGGATTTCATTGGTCAAGTTTAGTAGACACCATGGTGTTCATTCCAGCAAACACTAAACTCTTATGACTCTTAAAAGGATTTGTTGATGTTTAATCCAAGTGCAACATCTGATTGGCAATATCTCGGTTAACTAGGCAGCCTCCTTTAAGTGGTAAATTAATAGTCTTGTTTTTCTGGTGTTTTTTTTATATATCCATAAGAATTTTAAGATTCAAAGAGCTAATCCAATATTTTATGAATCGGTTCTCTTCTTTTCCCTGTAGGATATGTTGAGGAAGTCTCGAGCAGCCGACTCGGGCATCAAGCTCGAAGTGAACGAGAAGATCCTAGACTCTTGCACGAACTTGATGCGAGCCATTCGTGAACTTGTGAAGAAATCCCGTCTCCTGCAGGCGGAAATAGTCCTGCAAGGGAAGGTCGGTTCATATCCCACACGGACATTTTGAAAGCGTTCACCTTACCTCGTTTCTAAATATTGTGCTAATATACTCTATATATATATGCTAGGGGTGCGCGAATCATAGGAACTTCAACTTCAAAACAAATTCTTGCTTCATTGTTTCACCAATAAAAATATTGACAGCTAAAATACTCCATTTATTTGAGCCGATCTCAAGACAAGAATATACAATATTATTGAGACGAGAAAAGTCGTTTGAGTAGAAAAATGTCAATTATATTTATTCCTTTCTAATATTCGAGCTAGTGCTTGCTTAAATTGTCTTTTAGTTCATTCAAACCCTTGAGATATAATTCATACACATTTTAAATGCAATTAATAAAATACTGACAGGAAGTTACAATGAACACCTTTTATAATTAAATTATGTAGTGTAACAGCTTAAAGTTAGATAATGAAAAACAACATTTATAACCAAAACATTTCTTAATAAAAGCTGTTTGGGGGGGGGGTGAAATGCAACCTTTTTTTTGGGGGTAATTACAGTATTATTGGAAATAATGAATTCTCGGTTTGATTTTTAATTTATTAGGGCCAACATTTGCTTGTTTTTTAATTTCTTGGATTTTTTGAGACTCATTTTTTAACGTTTGAGGCGTGATCGAGATAGTTTTTCCGTGAATTTTCGACATATTTTCATGTCTTCCACGTCCCAAAACTATATCCATTTAGAGCTGTGCACTAAGTAATGGCTAAAACACTCTTGCGGCCGATCCATTGGCCCCGGCTAAATCTTTTATTTTATTTTAATAAATGTTACTAGATGGCCTTTATCCTAAATATTAATCTTTAGTTCATATTTTCCTCAACAGAGAGCACTGTAATGTTAACAAAAAATCTTTTTTTTTTTTGTACAGATGAATTATGTTATTTCCAGTTGTTTACACCGTGGCGTGAATATGTTTTTTGGACTACCATATTTTTCTTTATTTTACTTTCATTCCAGTGTTCGCAGTTGTTATTTGGTTTTCTTACAAAAGCTCATACATTCTTTGTTTAATTCTTGTTTTCTTCATAATAGTTTTTACTATAAGTTATATAGGCCTAGATGTTGGTTCAAAAAATTTCTTATAACTAGGCATTGGCGGGTCCAAGTTCTAGGTTAGATGACTGACATTTTATATTATTTATATAATTACTATAGATAATGATAGTGAATTTATGCTTGGTTTATTTATTGTTTAGGCCTATTTATTATGTATTTATTTATTTGCTGCTTGTAGAGTGTTTTCCAAAACAAAGGTGCCGACTTCAAAAGTATGTAGACCTATACACAATTTTACTAAATTTAATGTAGTCTAGAAACTAACAACAATACAGACACCAAATCGTAAATTAGATAAATTACTTTCTATTTCTGACTTTATCCACTGCACGTGGATAATGCTGACATCTCCTGGCTAATATCGATATTATCCAGATTTTGCACACTACCTGTAACACATATATATATATATAAGTCATAGAACACATTATAATAATAATAGTAGTACAAATTGTTTTGTACCTTTCTAGGGTACAGCTTCTGCGACTGAGTTTTATAAAAGAAATCACCAATGGACTGAGGGGTTGATATCTGCCGCAAAAGCTGTGGGAATGGGTGCAAAATTTCTTCTGTAAGTATTTTAGTACGAACATAACAAGGTTATTAATTGGTAGGTATGAAACCCTCGATTCCCCCAAATCCTTAAGTACATTCAAGATTATGAGGATCTGAGACGCAAATCCTTTATATATATATATACACACACACACAAAAGACCCCCCCCTTGCCNATTTTCAACACACACATATTGAAGAATCATCATAGACTCTACCATAAAATATGAGTGACTATCGACATTATTATTAATTACGTTAATGGGTTAGGAATTGTGAAAGTTTAATTTAGAGGAAATGAACCCACGTTTGCGTGGAAGGAGAGTGAAAAACCATTTTAGGAAAACCAGCCCCCGGTCTACCCGACCGAGATTTGAGCCTCAATCTCCCCGTGCTCAGAAGTCTAGCTCATAACTAAACTGGTGCGTTAGTGACCATATCATCGAGGTGGGTCCTCTCTTCTACTGCGGACTAAGAAAAAACTTTAACTCGAAGCGAAAAATAGCTACTGGCACACTCTAATAATGTTAATACTTCCACCCGATGGATTGCACTAATGGGGTAGTAACGATGTTCCAGCACGGCAGCGGACAAGGTGGTGAGGGGAGAGGGGAAGTTTGAGCAGCTGATGGTCGCCAGTCAGGAGATAGCCGCCTCCACCGCTCAGCTGGTGGTGGCGAGTCGGGTCAAAGCGGAGCGGAACAGCGCCAACCTGGGGGCCCTGTCTCTGGCGTCCAAGGGTGTGACTCAGGCCACCGGTGTCGTGGTGGCCACCTCCAAGTCGTGCAGCGAGATGGTGGAGGAGAGCGGTGAGTGACTGGCGAGAAGGTCCTGGGCTTGTGCGAGACCCATTTGTAGGGAGAGTCGAGATTAGCATGTCAGTCGATCTGAATTGGTCGATTCTCAAGACGTAGACTATAAAACTTTATTCACACTATATGTCCGCATGAAAATCAATAGATTTTAATAGGCAGTGTTCATACTTAGTGGCAAGTTCGAAGACAATCTCGAGTAGTACGTGTTGTTGTTGACTGTACCGTAAATTGATTTGTTAACGCCCGTAATCAATCAAACTTCCATTCTACATGCACCGCTCGATATTCGTATAACGGGAAAGAAGTCTACTTCTTGAACTATAAAAACTACATTAGAACTTTAATTTCTGTTTGAAATTCTGCTTTGACAACAACATGGCCTAGCTATTAATTATTGACATGTAAAAATACCTATCACATAATTTCTTGACTTGATGAAGCTGTCTGTGACGGTTAAATCTTGTCCTTAAAAAATGTGTTTCTTAGTGTTCTATATAACCAATTTATACTCCAATATCACCAAGGTAAGGGTTGGCTATCCCTCCTAATTTAAACCATGATTTAGTCTATTGATCTTTTCCAAATAACATAACATATATTCAATCAAATTGAACATACAGTTGCCCCGTGACTTCTTTGGCGCTGACTGACAGCTCACAGCTGACAACTGACAGTCAACATTTAGGTATATACCTAAATTTTTACTGTCAGAAGTGACAGCTGCTAAACACATGTTTTTGCAGATCATATGGTTCGGCGTAGGGATACATAATTAGGTCTGGTAACTTTTCAAAGCTGTCAGTCAGCACCAAAGAAGCCACGGGGCTACTGTATGTTCAATCAAATTGAGAAGAAGGTAGAAGGGCAAACCGTACACACTTATTAGAAAACCATAGACCTTAAAGTTCACAACTAATAACACAACGAAACACGAAGAGTTCCATCTCTACTCCCCCCCTTAACCCGGGTGTGTTGCGTCCCCTCCTCAGAGGACTTGGACGTGTCGGGCCTATCGTTGCACCAGGCCAAGCGTCTGGAGATGGAGTCGCAGGTGCGCGTGCTGGAGCTGGAGGCCAATCTTCAGAAAGAGCGCGAGCGCCTGGCGACGCTCAGACGGCGGCACTACCGACTTGCGGGCGAGCTTGAAGGTTGGGAGCAACAGGTAAGTGCACTATCTCTGGAGCCTCTTTGAGGTGCACTTTTACTAGAAAACACTCGCGTGGATTGGAACGTATTTTGTCGTATCTTCATCGTTGATAAATCATGCATTCTCAAACACCGTGTATTTTAATTAGTAATTGAAATAGTACAAATTGTTATTAATAAATCATAACTGATCGGTGACCTGGCGGTCTAGGGAGTAAGGTATCGGACTTCTGTGCAGGGGGTCCGGGGTTCAATCTTCGGTCCCGCCACAGATTTATCTGATTACCAAACCCTTCCTTCACCTCTGACAAGACATCTTGTGAATGTGGGGAATGCCAGGCCTCCACCGTGGTTCGGATCCCACGTTAAACTGTAGGTCCTTCATTTCATCTCACAATCACCCTACCATTACACATTAGCGTAAGTGCGTACAACCCGAACGGGTAGTAAGACGCGGTGCTAATAATAATAATAATAATAATAATAATAAATTATAACTGGGCCATAATTGGTCCAAAAAAAGAGATTAAAATAATCATAAGGGGTTGTATTTAAAAAAATCTTATTTTATTAATGAAATAATTTTTACTTGTAGATATTCACTAAACAGTTTCTTGATTACTATTTATTACTAGGCTCGCATTTCCGACCACCAGGGAACAATAACCCTAACCACAAGGCAAGCGTCGCTGTCTTAGAAATCCAGCAGCCAATCAACTACTACTTGTTCCCCCTCGCCCTCTTGTCCAGAGGCTTCGTATCGTACATTCGCTAAGTGTTTAATCTTGAGTTCAGTGCAACTGCACTTTTTTTCTTTTTTTTTTTACCGTCCTCTCGCCTCATCATTTGTAACTCTACAGGCCACCTTCTGATATGCTCTGATTAAGCTCAAACGCCGGGAGGGGTGGGGGAAGTAAGTCCCCTGATAGGTATGCTATATCGGGCTCCTAGTGTATGGTAACTACCGGGATACCTGCTTCGATAGCCGAACGGTCCAAGTCGCTACTCTCATGACAGGGAGATACGAGTTCAAATCTCGGTCGGGTGCACGGAGGGTGGTTTTTCCTATCTTCCTTCGAGCATATGCGGGTACACTTCCTCTAAATTCAACCTTTCACACCCTTAACTCATAAACGTAATTTGTGTGCATATGTGTATAACTTGAACATGTAGTAAGACGCGGTGATAAAAAATTATTCCTGGACTAGGTGATAGGACACAAAGTATGGTAGGGGTGTGCAAACGTCACTTTTTAAATACAAAGTGAAGATTAAAATATGGGAAGAAAGGTTCAAGTCGAAGAAAGTGTTTTTGTGTAAAAACTTTTTAATCAAAAAAACTGAACTTGTAAATTTGTCATAGATAATTCAAAATAAAAATAGAATATCAAAGACTAAACATTGGCGGTAAGCAAGGAGTATAGCACAACTACAAGGTCTGTAAATGATTTTATACCACGGTGTTACAACTTGGCGGGTATTTTTATTGCTACAAAATAATGTTAGCAATACTGACCAAGATATTTTTATTCTTACCAGCGTTTTATCTATTCTTTTCCCTAGCTTGAAATCTGTAATATTTAATGAGATATATCAAATAAATTAATAGCTTATCAAAGTTGAAGCAAAGGAAGTTTTACCTTTTGACTTTTATTTAGACATTTCAAAGTTTCGCACATGCCTAAAGTATGGGAAAAAATAATTTGTTTTATTCTCTTGTTTCAGGATATTATCAATTCTACATAGAAATAACTCAGAGGGGCTGCTCTTGCGTTCTCTACTGCCAACTTACAAGGTACATTTTTACCTCGAGTCCTGATAGGAGATTCACCCGTCGTGTTTTTCATTCGACGGGCAAACAACTTTGAACAACGACTCACATCTTACATGAGGGGAGAGTAAACATGATTCATGGTCAATATCTTTTACAAACAAACCATTTCTTGGCCAAAATAATTTTGTCTTCGGTGGATACATTTGAGCAAGATTTTTCTTTATTTAAAAAGTTTCTTTTCAAACGTCGCTATGATCAGGAAAAACTTCAAGAATGTTTGAGATTGCTGTGTGTAGAATATTAAACTAAACCAAGAGGGTATAAAGGAGCAGCATTTTGAGGGGTAAAGGGGGTCTGGAAAAGTTCCGAATATACGTATACACTTTTATTGGCTAAAAAAAAAGGTATATCTACTCAAGTAATATTTTATATATTTTTACAGGAAAAGTTTTTATCTTTTGTTATAAAAACTATAAAAATGATGGACCTTAATTCACACTTTTTCTTCCACCCTAATTTAAGAACAAGTATATGATTCTGTAAGAAACGCCCCTTTATCACATTTGAGAAGGGATGTCAGACACAATACACTCACCTCTCAATGGGATATAAGTAGGCCCCATAATCAAAATTTATTTTTATGTCGCAATCTTCAAAACCTCTCCTATTAGCTCTCAAATCTCAGAAATCAAAAGCTCTCTTATTTCTTTGAAACGGCAATAATATTAAGGGTTTGTTTAGGCGGACGCTTTCCTTTACTTATTACATCACTTAATGTTTCCAGCCTGGGGTCGGTTTTTATTTTCTCGCTTTCTTACAGGTAGAGAGAGTATTGTGATCGTCAAAAAAATCTATCTTGAAATTTGGATGAATCTCGACGTTTCATCGCTCTCCGAATCCGAAAAAGTGGTTTTTGAATTTCCGTCTGTCGGTCTCTCCAGCTAGATACCCAACCTATTTTATTGATCAGGCTAAAACTTGATATCCAGTGTTTTCATAGGTTTGCCCCGAGATTTTTTTGGAATCGGATATCTAACCCTAAAACTAAGGGTAGTTTACTGAAGGGCAAAAAGAGAAAGTCGATTTTCTCAAAATCGGCTCAAAACAATTTTGATTAAAATTCGTGTCTAAGCGTTGATTAAAATTATAAATAAACTGACTATTTTCATTTTCTCATGAAAATGACTTTTAGGGTACACAAGATGAGATTTCCGTATATCCGCAACTATTTTTTTTTACGCCTTCTGTGTATCGTGCATGCAAGAAGATCATAAAAAAATAGATTGAAATAAAGACAAGGGAACAAACACAATATGACTTACGACAATGAAAAGAATACAGTTTACATTTCACATTGCTGCCACTGGACCAAGAGGTAATTGGGTGCCTCTTGAAGAAATGTAATAGTTACCTCCCCCCCACCTCCGACCTAGGTTTCATTCTATCAGGAACATACAACAATGTTTTCTATCCACCTTTTCAAATACGTATAGCCAAATACCTTAAAGAAATATACCGTAGTAATGTCATTTTTAAAACAAATTAAATAACAACTAATAGAAACTAACTGCCATATTTTATCATGCGCAAAATTACAAAACGCCAAAATACTTCTTTAAACATTTACAATTCGCCAGTTACTACATTTATTTTGAAAAGAACGACTAATAACGCTCACAATAAAAAAAAAAATTACTCAGTCACGAACTTTGCTGCTTTATTCAAAGAGAGTAACTTTCACGGGATTGGAATAGAGAGCTTATAATTGAGTTGGAAATAATGGTGCTATCAAGATTGAGCCTTTCAATTCCAGAATGAATCCAGTTCTTACATCACTAATTTAAAACACTGGCGCTCACTGATCACATGGGGCGAAAGCCCGTACCGTATTGGTCGGAATACAATACACCCTCGCACATGATACGAACCTAATATACCTCTAGGTAAAAACTTACAAATTTGACACGTCTTTATTTTGGCCTCTGAATCCTTGTTTGGATGCTTGTGTGTCTCCATTTTAAACAACTTATAGTATAGTCTAATTTGTAACAACAACAAAATTGTTACAAAATAGAGTAAATCACTATATTGTATTTGTATGCATTTTTTTTTTTCATTCACAAAGAAAGAGAGGGAGATAAAATGGAGCAAAGAAACTTAGAATCAACAAAATATTGTTTTGTCTCATTTGTATGGTAAGACGATAGAAACGCTGTACAGTGATGTAAGGTAATTGATAGTGAAGGAAGCCAACCTGAAATGATAGATTAGGACTAGGTATAAACAAACACACGTCTCTCTTCATTTCTTCTTAAACCTTTTTTTTTTACACCTCACAGTTACACATTGTTTTAAATTTTCGGAAATACTCCTTTTTTCACTTGTGTGTGTTCTAAATGTACACTGTTTCTAATTTGTCCTTTTATACATCCCCAGGCCGTTGGGTAATAATTTATTGTATTATCGTTGTTTTGTTTCATTTCAAATCGGGGCATTCTTGGATTGCGGTTTGGTCTCCTTTTTAACGGAAATCGACTGATTATAATTTTTGGGTAGGTTTTTCTTCGAACATGTTACTCCATTAATCTGAGCGGAAACGGTCTGCTTTAACCCAAGGATACAGTTATGATAATAACGGTTGTGTCTTTTTTCTACGCATTACTCCATGACTCAGACTAATAACACAAGTTAAAAACTCCAATTATTTATTTTTATAAGAACCTATTTAAGAAAGAAAAATAATCATCTAATGGAAATTTAATAAGATCCTTTTGTTTATATGTATGTATGTATGTATTCTCTGAGAAGATGTGTTGTTTTATAATATTATTATTATTATTATTATAATGTTGTAGGGTAATTTTTTAGGGGTGTACGCACAGGCATGATTCACTTAATGTTGATTCATATTAAAACATCGAGTTTGAGTAATTTTTATCAATATTTGTGCTTTGAGTATTTGAAGCCAAGTTTCTGGTATGTATCCATAAACACAAACATACACAGAATATATATATATCAGGAAATTGAGTCGATTTCAAGGAGAGTTTCGACTGCAGGCATACCTCGACTTTGGTTGTTTCGCTCTTTTGTCGCTGTAATTTTTTCTAGAAATGACTTATAATGTGAATGCCTCTATTTATTACACTGTATTTTATTTATTCTTGTGTTTATTTGTGGTTATTAATTTTTGTACACATTTGCAAGTCATATAGTCACAGTACATTAGTTATTTACATTTTTTGTGTGACCTTGATGCATTTGTGAGTTAAATAGAGGTTATACTTCGACTTAGGTCAGTGCTCTGGCCCCTAACAGTCTCTTATTGTACATCCCTACATTTTTTTTTTCTATATATATATATATATTTTAAATTATAGTTTTGAAATGTCTTTTTTCAAGTCAAATGTATGTTCTAATATTATTTCATATTGTTATTGTATGGTGCGTATTATAAATATGGATGTAGTGTGATTCACACACACACAAAAAGATCAAATTAGTTAGTATCATATAATCAGGTGGTTTTTTTTTGTCACTTTGAAAATTGTGTTAGTAGCATATATATGAGAAGAAATAGGGTGAGTTTTATATATAATAAATCAACATTATTTTTTAGAAATTTCACATTTTGATGAGAGAAAAGACTAGGATAAAACACATTTAACCAGATAAATAGCAATTAAAGTGTATTCTAATGTACATATTCTACGTAGGCAAGACGTAATAAACGTAGTAATATAGTTCTGAAGCCAGTAAATTGTTAGTCATAAAGAGTTTCCATCGTTGTTCAGTCTCTGAATTGTACATATTATTTAAAACATAAAATAACTCTGGAATATTTTATTTAGCTTATTTTCGAGTCATATTGGTTTTAAAGCTATGACACTGCTTATTGGTGGTTAAGAACAAATTACTATTATAGTAAGAACTTAAACAATTAATCCCCAGACCAGTAATTTAATACTTAACTGAATGTATGAATGTTATAATTATTGGATTATAAGAAAGAATGTTAATATTTAGTTACAATTTGTATTTATTATTTATACTTCCTCTTATGTTCATAGTTTTTTCCGAGACTTGGATTTGAATTTGATTGGGTTTATAAAATAACGGGTTCGATCCATCTCTACTTGTTACCTATTCTTTCCCACTCCAACCCAGCATCCCACAATGTAGGCCTCCATTGTCAGCAAATCTCGAAATTGGACGAGGTAAGTTACACTACTCATCTTGCATACAGTTCACTAATCATTGTTTTGTTTTTGTATTATCACACATAAGTCATTCATGAGCTAAG
This sequence comes from Timema douglasi, assembly GCA_901482245.1. NCBI lineage: Eukaryota > Metazoa > Arthropoda > Insecta > Phasmatodea > Timematidae > Timema > Timema douglasi. Next base: position 35,218 of record CABEEJ010006404.1, read on the forward strand.
TTTGTTGCTAGAAGTAATCCCTGATATATCACTACGCCAACAGCTGACATCTATCACTTCGGATGACTGTAATGAAAACAGATGGTAATATATTAACGTGATAGTTAACCACAGTAATTTAGGCCAATATTATTTATATATTTATTATGAGGTCGGACACAGAAGTTTATTTATAGTTTTATTCCACTTAAAAAACTATTAACACCACTTTCACAAAAACTTCTTAACGAACATTGCTTCAAAATGGCGATTGACGAATTTAAACCATGTGGTTGAACATAACGGTAAACAAGTTTTTTTTTTACAATGATGCAGACACGCAGTTGATGAAAATATTTTATTCAGTTAAATATTTCAAAATAAGATGAAATAATCATAAAATCATGTATTGTATGTATAAAGAATGACAACAATTTTCTCTTTCCCAAGTAAATACGATACCTGTAGCTCTCATCCTCACTCGACTTGTACCGTCTCGTCTGTATCATCTCGGCATTATGTGTTTCTATCCACCTTTTTTTTT
>CABEEJ010006405.1:0-39967 GCA_901482245.1 Timema douglasi
AACTGTAACATCCCTTCTGTTTATTGTAAAATATTGACTTTTAATATTTGAAATAACTATAACCTTACTCCTGATTATCGTAGAATGTTGACTGTTAATATTAATAAAAAAACCTGTAAGATCACTCCTAATTATTGAAGAATACCAACTATTAGATTTGAAAATACATGGACATGGACACACTTTCTTACAGTTTGACACCTTGGCTCAGATGTTAGAACCTCGTTCCATTATAGTGGAGATGCTATATACATAAATGCTGCAAATTGTGATAAGAATATCCCTATTGGCTAGAATGTAGTTTGTGACTATACCATGAAAACAAGTTGGGGGTGGGGGGGCATCACCCAAAATGATGAGAATCCATGATGGTGGCCATATTTAAAAATGGTTACACGTGTTGAGGTTTTGTCCAAACTTTTTTTTTCTAATCATCATACTAGCGAGTGTTTTATATCAATCAATTATATTTTTTGGGTCAAGGATTTAATTTTTAATGTTAAAAATAGGCTAAGAATTAATATGAAGGATATAGATGGTCTTTATTTGCAAATGGGGTCGTTCTTATCACAATTTTATTAATTTATATTTGTGGCACGTTTAAAAAATAATGATTGTTATAAAAATATTTCAACACTACTTAATATGATGCTAATCCCTGTTATCCATATTTTTCAGATTTCAATACATTAAAGCGGCATTCTAAAAATAGCAAAACGGCACCGATAAGTTTCTGCCAGTGACCTGGGTGAGAATAAATTGAAATCTGTTGAATGGACAGTTTGTATACTGTGCAAAAAGACATGTGGTGATAGTTTGGTGTGTCCTACAAATAATAAAAATGTGTCTTTATTTAACGCTGGGTATGCAACCCTTGCGAAAAACTTACAGAAATTTGGAGGTATTAATGCCTTACCAATGAAGACCAAAGTGAGATGGAATGAATATTTTTATAAAGATAAGCCAAGAGGCACAAAAAATGCGCATTAGATTACAAAGAGCAAATAAACTAACATTTTCTGAAGGAGACAAAGAAAAGCTGACATCATCATTTCAGGAACGTAAATACCAATCATCTTGTTCTATAGATATGTACTTCTTTTGTGACGGCTCTGCGAACAGTAAGGATCAATTGTTTAATGTGACAACGGTGCATGTAGACCAAAAGGTGAGGGAGTGTGCCGTTGAACAAGGAAATAGTGTTCAAGTAAAACTTAGTGGTGGTGATATGATTGCTATGGATACAAAATACCATACAAAGTGCTTAGCAGGATTGTACAACGAGTCTAGGAGAAGTCAAATGTCAACAACAAAAAGCAGTGTTCATATATGCGAGGAAGTAGTTTTCACAGAATTAATCAATTTCATGGAGAAAAGTATGAAATATTCAAATGAAACACAACCAATTTTCAATATGAGTGCCCCGACAAAAATGTAAAAGGTGCGACTAATTCAACTAACAGGAGAGGATGAGCAATTACATGTCTGATGTGCATACTTCAAGATAACAAGAGAGTATTCTTGCATACGTTCCATATATGACGGCAAACCTGTCTGGTAGAGAGTATATTTCGGCATATGACAACACTGTTGGTGACGCCTTGTTGCAAGCTTGTAAAGATGATCAAGATGAAGCGCCACTAGCTTTATTGCGTGTTTCAAATATGGTAAGAAAAGACATGCTTCAACGCAAGAATACGTTCAATGGTGATTTAGATAATAACTCCCAACGTAAATCTGCTCCTAGCTCCCTACTTGCTATCGTGAATATGCTGTTATTTAGAGCCAATATTAAAACCAAGGAAATTGTTAACCAACCATCTCTCAAAATATCGCAATTGATTTTTTTTTAATGTACAGTCCCGTAAGCCAACTGGAAATATATCTAGGCATAAAACTGATAGAGGAACCCCCCTGCTAGTTTACAAGAGTCTTTCAATATTTGAAAAAACGCGAGGGGAAAAAGAAATCGTGGAAAAGCTACTTTCACTTGGATTTTCAATATCATATACTCGTGAGCTGGAACTTTCAACAGCAATGTGTCAAATTGTAACTGTTAAGTTCCAAAAAGAAAAGGTAATGTGTCCATCAAAATTATATGAAGGGATCTTCACAATTGGAGCGTATGATAACATAGACCACAATCCCAGAAGTTCAACCTCAGAGGATTCCTTTCATGGGACAAGTATATCCATATTTAAAAATCCAACACCTGAATGTTTGGAAACAGTAAAGTCTATAGAAGCTATGCAGTATGACATAAGTGCCTTCAAAAAGCGAAGTGTACCAAGTTTTCCAGAAGAATTTGCTATAGTGAAACTATCATTCCTTCAGTAAAAATAACCTACTATTCCAGTTTGTTCTGATGCAACATCAAAACAAATGTTGTCAACCACTACAGCAAATCTGAATAAAGAAGAGTGTGTAGGGCTGAAACACGTTATCAGCCAAGATACAAACATTGGTCTCGATGCATCGTAGGCCACCTATCATGCAAGTAGTCCAACAGCTCCAACATATCTTATTCCAGGAATATCAACGCTTTTTCAGCCATTTTAGGAAGACTCTTCGTCAATAGCTATGATTAAGCATGCGATAAACGTAATGAAATAAATTAGTAAATTTTTTAATGGAAATCAAATTCCTGTCATGGTAGTGGGCCAAACATTGTTTGTGGCAGCAAAACTGATTCAGTGGGATTATCCAGACATATATGGCTAACAAATTTAATGGTGATATTCGGTGCATTTCACATTGAACAAGCTTTCCTTTGAGTTTTGGGTCAGTGGATGTCAGGAAGTGGTTGAAATGGTGCAATCTCCCATGCTGATATTGCATCTTTTAGTGCTGCTGAAAGTTATCTAAAAGTAGCCTACGTGACAAAAGTGAGAGGAATTCACTAAGTATGTGATGCAGCACTATACTATTTGTTGCTTGATGTTTATCAAGAAAATAATCCCAAACTTGAATTTGAGATATGGTGTGGAAAACTAACAGAAGAGAATGTCATGTCCAAATATTGGCTGACTTGTCTTAATATGGAAATCCTATTGCTTCTCTTTATTCGCTCAATCTGAGAAGGAAACTATTGTTTGTATCGTGACTGCCTAAAAGAAATAATTCATTGGTTTTTTGCTTGATCATCATAACTATGCACGTTGGCTACCAATCCATCTGAAATACCTTTTTGATGTAGAAATTCAACTACCAGACATAAAGCGCTCATCTCCTTCAGGACAGTTTGTGATAATAAAATCAAAGAAAATCTTCTCAACAATCAGCGTAGACCAAGCACATGAACAAAATATTGTAATATTGAAAGGGGATGACGGTGAAGTAGGGTTGACACAGGATCCATTGACACTAAGACGTTGGATGATTGTAGGACCATAAATCTGTCAGCTAATATAAGAATTTTAGAGTATCATTCAGGTAAAACCTGAAGAAAACAATAGACGCCATCATGAGCAATACCACTCATTTCAAGTAAAATATATCGCTAAAGTTCGGGCACTTTACAACACAGTAAATAAAATAATTTAGAAACACATTTTTAGAAAATGGTTGAGACCATACTGTCATCGATGGCAGGATTACTGTACACAGTAAAGTTAATGCAACCCTATATTCAGCAGAGTCAATTGGTATTACGCTGTTCCCAGTTTCATTGAGGAACAATTAGTAAAAAAATAATTCTTCAACGATATTTCAACCTTTGAAAAAAGAACAACATTCCCGTGTTTAGCACTCCTTCTAAGAGCAATAGCAAGAAAAATGCTATACTGAAGACTTTAAAAACATATCTTCAGCTATTTTCCAGACTCTATATAGCTACACAGAATCGTCAGTTGGATATGCAGAATTTTTTCAAACGTGAAAATCAATCATTTCCCCCTTCACTTTCTAATAATGGGGCATTTCGATTAGGCAATAAGCCTGACGTAACACACTCTGGAAGATATTGTAGACAAGAATGGCCATGCATTCCCAGGAATATGTGGTGCTATAGTTTATGATGGTGCAGTTCTTACTTCTAAAACCACACTCCTCAAAGACATTTGGAGATTATTATGTTAGCATATCTCACCCTCACATTTATAAAGACATTGAAGATTTTGGCTGTCAGAGAATTGATTTAATTTGGGATGAATACATTACACCCACTATTGAAGGTGAGACTAGACAGAAGAGGTAGCAGGCACCAGGATAAAAGTTCTTCCTAAAAATTGGCAAGATTTCTTGAGCAATTCAAGTAACAAGGAAGAACTCTTCAGTTTACTTGGAGAATTAGCTATAGATACTATCACAAATGTACAGTCTGTAGCCACTGCAGGTGAAGAGGTTAAAGGAAATATTACTGCACAAAGTTACCCAATTGGTGTTACTTGCCGTGGTCATGAAGAAGCTGACACAAAGATAATACTGCATCTTCAAGACATGGTAAAAAAGGCTTCAAAAATATTGCTATACGTACTGTAGATACTGATGTCTTAGTTTCAGCATTTGCTTACTTCTGTACCTTGTCAACAAAGGGTCTGGATAAAGTTTGGATTGTATTTGGAACAGAAAGGTATTACAGATGTATTCCGGTTCACGCCATAGCTGAAGCAATTGGAAGGAAAAATGATATTGCTTTACCAGGATTTCATGCTTTCACAGGCTGTCATTGTAATCCTAGTTTCACAGGAAAGGCAAAAAAAAAAAAAAAACCTCAGAAGATACGAATGCTCTTTAAAGAGGTTACTACTGCCTTTTCATTCATATCACAACCGCAAATTTCCATTCCTACGGAAATTTTAGACATTATTGAACGATACATAGTACTACTGTACTATTCAACCAGGAGCAATACAAGTGTAATGATGCAAGACGAGTTGTTCATGACCAAAAATCGTCCGCTTGAAAGAGTGTCGCCGACAAAGGGTGCATTACAACAAGTATTACGTAGTACTTTCCAAATTGAACACATTAGAGGACAAGCAAAAAATGCACCATTTGTGTACCATCTCCAACCGAATAGAAACGGTGGTTGAATGATGTATCATGGCAGATGAAATGGCCGGAGCTGCCAGAAATTTCTGATCCATGTAAAGAGCCAATCAAATGTATGTGTGCAAAATTTGTAAGAAAAAGTACGGATGCAGATGTATTGGCTTGTCTTGCACACTATTGTGTAGCTGTAAGAAGGAATGTGAAAAATGATATAGTGCTGGCCGATGTTTTTGAAAAGCAATCTTCAGATTTATAATATTCAGTTGATTAGGAATTAATAAATATACATTAAAAAAAAAGTTCACCTTTTTTACTTTACTCAATTTATGTGGCAAAAGAGCGGTTGTATTATATCTAAGCCTATTTTTAACATGAAAAATGAAATCCTCGACCTCAAAAACATATCAATCGATATAAAACATTCTCTTATATGATGATTAGAATAAAGTTTCGACAAAACCTCAACATATGTAGCCATTTTGAAATATGATCGCCATCTAGGATTCTCATCATTTTTGGAAATGCCTCTCCATTATAATTTCATTGTATAACATTGAGTTACATTCTAACCAATGGTGATTCTCTTAGCATGATATGCAGTTTTTTAATGATTTCTGTTGTGTAGCACCTCTACTATCAGCTTAATAGTTCCATTTTCGAATCCCAGTTGGGGGTGATAATTTGTTATTGAGTAATTGGGATTGTTAACTTTGAAGAATTAATCCTTAGGATCATCAAATAATGATCCTTTTAAAGTGTCAGTTCCCCGCATCCATGGGCACGCAGACTAAGACGTTAATCTTGTATAGTTTTGCAGAGAGGTGAGGTTTAGTATCGAATTCCGGCCTGGTATGACCTACTTAGGTAGATTTTCCTAGATGGTTCCCCACTCTTCATTCTCCATGAAAAGGCAGGTTCATTTGCTCCAAATTTTACCTACTTGGTCCCATTAGTGTAAATAATGCGAAGATAGTTCGGATTGATAGTAAAAGGTGACAAAAATAAACTAAAGTATCAGTTGCATATTTCATTAAAACAGCTATTTTAGAACATTATAACTACCGGCAAAGACCGGCCTCTTGGTCTAGTGGTCAGCACCACTGTTTAATGAACTAGAATTCACAGGTTCGATTTACAGTGGTAATATAGGTACTTTTTTTTTAAAACTTTTCTTATGGTCACCATGGTTTGGTTAGTTAGGCTTAAGTTAGGTTTAAGATTTCCTCTGGCTACACTTTCATAATCACTATCATCACCATCACGTCATCTCATTGCGGGTGTGACGTGTAGACAGGCTTCAAGGTATACCCTGGGTAACGCTTTGTTCCCACTAAGCGGCTAAAATACGTTCTTTCGTGGTCGAACTAGATACTAGCTGCATGCCCTCTATCACAGTCAAAATATGCCATACGCCAAAAAGAAGAGAGAAAAATTAGTAGCAAAAATATAATTTTATTTTAACAAATTATAAAGGCATCATAATTTATATTTTAAAATAAGCATATTTAAAAACACAGTTGTGCTAACAGGATCTATTTATAATTATTGTGTAGCAAGTATTCTGACAAGCCCAATTCCAAGCCCAAGCCCTTTGTGTCCGAACAGGGAGGGAGGGAGGGTTTGGTAACCGTATTTACCTGGATTTCTAGAGATCCAGAAACACTCATGTCGAGAATAATGTGTTGCTACTTTCATCTTATTTAAATATAAAACAAGTGCTATCTACACTTCTTGGTTTAATAATACCACTAGCGCTCGTCTCTTTTAAGCTCACTGACGCGGCAAAACATTTTACTACTGTACCTTGTGATTAAAATGCTCTAAATATGTGGTTCACTTAAAACACTCAAACAACCGTAAAACTCACATCATAGTAGTTATATTCGCTGCCTTACTTAATGTACAAATAGACTTAAGTATCCATTAACATGTTCTCTTTTATAAAGATGCTTTTAAGAAAATATTTCGAAAGTTCAATCCTCTTGAAAACCACAAATACTCATGTTTTATTGGCTTTCAACTTGAACACCTTAATAATAGTTTTACTACCAACAGCTGTTAGAATTATAGTTCGAGCAGGGTGCCGGGTAAAGGAGTATAAATGATTGCAATGGCTAAGGGCACCACCTACTTGAAGGGAAATATCCTCTCACTGTAGTATTTATTGTATTATTATTGGCACCACGACTTACTACCCGTTCGGGTTATACGCACTTATACTAATGTGTAATAGGAGGATGATTGTGAGATGAAATGGAGGACCTACAATTTAATGTGGAATCCGAACCACGGTGGAGGTCTGGCATTCCACACATTCACAAGTTGTGATTAATACACGTATTGTCAGAGGTGAAGGGAGGGTTTGGCAATCTGTGCTGGGACCGAGAATTTATTATAGGAATGGCAGCTATGAAGCTTCAAAAACCGCTCGAACAATCTTCAGTTATCTTAAAACCTTCTGTTAAAAATAACTTTATTGGTTTTAGGAATACTAGATATGTATGCATAGCCATTTACTTTGATCGCAGAGCTGCGACATTTCACGTGAAACTAATATATATGGTAAAGTGTACCACACAAATTTTCTCCCTCTTTTATCTTAAAATGAACTTATATTTAATAGTAATACATATTTACATCGATAAGTTATTTAACGTTTCAAATATTTGCGGAGATATGATCAAAATTGGAAATTTTCCCTAATGTAAAGTACCCTTAAAGTAATTTTCATGAGAAAACGAAAGTTTTCATTTTGTTTGTGACGTTAAACAATGCCTATATACTAAATGTAATCAAAATCGTTATGACGGATTACGAGATAGTCGATTTTATCTCTTTTTCTTTAATACTTTACCCTTAATTTTAGCGATAGATATCCAATTCCAAAACCCCTTGGAGAGAACTTATGAAAACCCCAGATACCAAGTTTTAACCCGAACGGTAAAATGGTCTCCGCTCCAGGCCGAGATACAGACAGACAGACAGACAGACATCATCGCGAAAACCACTTTTCAACTCCAGGGGGTCATGAAACGTCAACTTATCAAAATCTCGAGTTTGATTTTTTGATGATCACAATACTTCTCTCCTCAAGAGGTCGATAGAAAGTATAAATGTAAGATTTTTTGAGAATACATTGAGACATGATAACCTTCTGTTTCTATCATGGTGTGAGTAATATTTTTAAATAATAAACTGCTTCTCAAATACCGCATGATTTCTGAACGAATAGAACGCGTCTCCTCGGCGCTCCGGTAGGTAGAACAAGAACGAAACTTAAAGAGCAATAATACCACTTTCGTAATGAGGTATGGACGTTCACGAAGTGACGATAACAGTTTAGCTATGGAACTATTACACCCTAAAACATGTTAACAATACTATTCAATAAATAACCAAATGAGTAATTAACCAGTTATACCAACAAAACAAGCTCTTGGGTTCGTGCTACCCGCTTCATTGGCCGAGTGGTCCAAGAAAGGGGGCGTCTAGTTGCTAGCTCATTGAGTGTGGGAGCTTCTTTCAAAATGTCGCAAGCCTGCAACAATAACCACCTCTTCCTGTGAAGCCATCATAATCGCCAAGTGCGAGGGTGCTTTGCATATTAAGCACCCCCAAAAATATTGTCACCCCCAGCATTCAACCTTTTAAAAACATTAATATTACGACGATATTTTTATCTTAGATATAGAGCAGCACTGCGAACAGTGTCTTCCAGCAGAGCAAATGACAGGTGCTGCCATCTGATATGCAAGCAAGCGTGATCAAGTTGGTATCACTAGCCACTCTTGTTCTTGACATTAATCAACATGTTTCCATTACAGTTTAGTTAGTAGCAATACTCGTATAGTATGTGTGTGTTTTTTGTGCTGTGCATATTTGTTTTATTTTATTCAATTTATTTTAATTTTATTTTATCAAACATACATTGAGACTAACAAATTGTATCTTAATTTTGGCCATTTTTTAAATACGATGCTTGAAAATTTATCAATGTTACACCACACCCAATCGTGTTTTTTTTAATATAAAGAACCCCCAATTTGTTTAACAAGTCGGCACTTATGGAAGCCATGATTCGGACTGAAGGAGCTGCCGTTAACATGTTACAACCGAAAATTCTTTCGGCTATTAATTTGTTAATATTATACAGGTTTCAATAACTTTTCCATCCGCTTTTCAGTTTACCGTTTCAAATTGTTCATCTAACAACATTTTTTGTCGAAAACATTGTTATTAACATATTTTTACTAACATTTAACAAAACAAACAAAAAATTTGCTACTAACAATATTTTGCTATTTCCTCGGTGTAGAGCCACCTTTAACCTGCTTTCCTTATTTGTTTTTTTACCGCCTTTAGCTGAAAATGATGACACACAGGTAGGTAAAGCAAAAGAATGATTTCACCCACAATGCAGCATGAATGAGAACAGGATAAGTTCCTTCGAGACCAGAGGCCACCTACCCTAAACTTGAGGCAACAATCTTTAATACTAAGCTACTTCCGAAAATGTAAAATTTGAGTAAGCCACCGAAAATATCACCGCGGGCAGTGGTTCGAGTGTAGTGAAGCCTACCACGACTAGTCTGCCTATTTATTAGCCTTGTTTTAGCGACGCGATGTGAGAGCCATCTATTATCACATTACAAACTTACTGGCTGCCTCGTCAACAATGGTACGGCAATTCACCGGCAGCTATGATATTTTACGCAATGAAATGTAGTGCCAACAATAACAGGTGAGTTCACATAGAAAATTCGAGTGCTTATTGGTACTTAGCGAAAGAATGTATGTTTTGATAAACTGGGTGAAAACTAGGCCTACATATATTATTTTTAATGCCTTAGTTTTTCTTCCCAAAAACCCGAGGTGGATATAAAGAAGGTCAAAACCCACATGGCTATTTTCAAATAGTGTTTGGCAACTAATTTAATTAATAAGTGTTACAAAATTAAATGTAAATTAAAAATATATTTTTTGATACTAATGTATAAATATTAATTTACATTGAATGTTAGTGAGGGAGTGATAAATGTTTTAGAAGACCCAAATCCCACAGTGAGGTACGTGAGACGACACATGCGGGTGGATTCAGCTGAAGTCATATCAAACAGAGGTTGGGTCTGTGTAAACATACGTAAATGCACATGAGATTAACCTGACAGCAATTATTCTTATTTATAGTTTACGAGGGATGGCTGCTATTTGCAGCGGTGACCGGTAACTGACGCCCGTTTGAACGTTTGGACGAGTACTGTTTACATCTGCACTAGACAGATGAGTTTAGTAACACGTAGTCAAATGGGGGAGGTTCTGAGATCGTGTCCCTCATATAAATATCAACATACTAAGATTTAATTATAATTAAAAAGGACCCTCTTAATATATTGAATAAAGATATGCATTATAACCCCAAATCCTCGGTCCCGGCAAAGATTTATCTGATTATCAAACCCTTCCTTCACCTCTGACAAGATCTCTTGTGAATGTGAGGAATGTCAGGTCTCCACCGTGGTTCGGATTCCACGTTAAACTGTAGGTCCTTCATTTCATCTCACATTCATCCTACCATTTGCACATTAGCGTAAGTGCGTATAACCCGACGCGGTGCTAATAATAATAATATAACCCCAAGCATAAGCGACGGAACTTGGAGGAGAGGGAGGGTTTTGGTACATCCGCCCTTCTGATATTATGCTGATGAGGCGAGGGGGAAGGTTTTAAAGTAATTTATTCAATTATTTGCAAATAAACAATCTTGATTTGACTCATCCTTTATATGCATGGCCTAGTACTAGTGTTAACAAAAAATCATAAGATCTATTTTTGAAAGAAAAATAATTTTCAAAAATCCTACATTTGTAAACCAACCTTACACAAATTATTAGAGAAAAATCAAGTATACAGTGTTATTTTCCAGGTAAAACACAATATATATATATATATATATATCCATTTTAAGCCAAATTTGTTAGAGTCATCAATAAATTTGTAGTTTAAAAAAATATTACTCATCAATAAAACACCCGTAATTTGAGGGCTAGTGTCAAAATTTAAAAAAAAATCCTTGAGATATAGCTTTATGAAATCTAAATATCATAATATTATGAACAAAATTTATCAAACCATTTCAGATCTGTGTCCAAAGACAGGCAGAAATGGGGACATATAGAACTGTAACATCAACCTTTTTTGCGTTCGTGGGCCTATAACACGTGAAAATTCATTAAAATCTCGAGGTAAACATTCTACTATTACAATATTTCACAGAATAAAGTAAAAAAAGCAATAAAGATCAGGCTGAAATAAAAGATAGAAACTATTTTGCTGCGTTTTGCTAAGTTATATTCGCGTACACAAATGTGTGTTTTTAATTTAACCTAACCCGACATTGACATAACGTCATTTTGCCACCCATTGGTCAATAAATGTTCCGGCGCCTCTAGCCCCAACATTATCGTAACTTCAATATTATAACGTTACCAATCCCATTATGGCACCAACATGGACCATACTTATTGCAATAATATAAACAATAATTAACCACCCACTTCAGTGGCCGCATGGTACAAAGCTCTATTTTAGTAGTAGACTAGATGCCAGGCCTCCACCGTGGTTCGGATTCCACGTTAAACTGTAGGTCCTTCATTTCATCTCACAATCACCCTACCATTACACATTAGTGTAAGTGCGTATAACCCGAACGGGTAGTAAGACGCGGTGTTAATAATAATAATAATAATAATAATAATAATAATAAACTAGACTGCCGATGACGGGGAGATTAAGGTTAGAATCTCAGTCGGGTGTACTGAGGGTGATTTTGCAAAAAGATTTTCCACGCCCCCTCTATGCATATGCGGGTACAAACCATCTAAATATAACCTTACTCATTCCTAATACCATTAGTGAAATTAGTATATAAGTGAATCACCCGAAAGGGTAGTAATATGAGATTCTAAAAATAAATCACTGACATCAACACGATCAACACTGTCGATATGTGATCAACATGTTCAATACTTCCATAGAGGCAACAGTAATACCATATGAAGAAATTGATATTAGAGCTCAAAAAGCTCCTTTCATGAACTCATATGCCGATACACTTGTTTACCAGATGCCACTTTTGACGGACGATGTCAATGATTACACCCATGAGATAGTTTTAATGACCTTAAAATACTATATAGCCTGATAGTATTTATGAGTTATTGTAATCTATGCCAAGAGGGGCACGTGGAACGATTTTCAACGGCACGCTGAGTTATTTGAATAAAAATAATATAAAACCTTTATTTTTAGCTAAAACCATTGATGTGAGTAATCATTTTAAAAGCGTGTTTTACATTTCATTGATTCTATTGTTTTATTTCAAAATAATGTATTCGGAATTTAAATTTTGCAAAAACACTTTAGCGTTCGTATTTATTCAGATTGATTTGATTTACAGGTTAAAATATTATATATTCAAGAAACTGTAGTTGTTTAATGTATTCAATTTAGAAACATGTTGATTCTTTTGCATTTCACAAGCTCAACTTCAATCTGTTTTTAATAGTTGTACTATTTATCTAGTATAAAAATACAAACGATTGGGGTGAGCTTAGATTGGTTGGCACGCTGAGCGACTTTAAAATATTACTTCGGTACAACACTACTAAAATGTTGCTGAGCCTTGGCCTAGAGCATCATCGTCGTCTGGTCTCATTTACAATCTCAGTTGGGTAATTTTTGTTTTTATGAAGTGAGTATCCACTCGCTCTCTCCCCAAAAAATGCGAGTTCGTTTCCTCAAAAGATGAACTCCTCTTTGCCCCATCAACGGAATTAAAATGCATATAGCACGGGCGGGAAGCAATACGCAGTAGGGGCGGTAGTGAGGTTATTTTACGAAATTAGTCTGTAGGTCTACTTAGATTCGAGTTAGTTCTCTCATTATAATGACTTAGGGCACAATGTAACCTGGAAATCACCACTCATCACCGGTTTTCAAAAGTATTTGACGCCAATGCCATCTAGATTCCATACCGACAACAAGATGGAACCAGAAGATTTCAAGATGTAGGCGTCACTTCACTCGACTTCAGACGCAGCAGTAACTGAGAGTGACAGGTAGGTCCATGAGTTCTGCCAAGACAAACAATTACCTACCCTCATGGCCAAGGTGGCGGCTATTTCTTACTTTCTGGACAGCGCCCAACCACTTCCATTGCATTACCTGTACTCCACTCCACCGCTTTCAGTTGTATTTTACATTTAGAACACAATATTCATGGCCACTTTACTGCGAACTACTGAGACCCTAACAAACATTCAGGGCTGTATTTACCACTAGGCCCAGGCCTTGAGCGCAACTCTTTGAGGGGCACCACTTGAAGGGCGTAGATGAAACATATGAGTATGATTGAAGTAAGCCGGTTTCTACACAAGGAAGATATGGTGGAGATCTACCCAAATGTCGATACAACTCTTAGGAGTGCACCGGCAACAAATCGCGCTGGAGAACACTTAACCGCGTCAAGAATTATTTCAGATCAACCACCGGAGCCGGGAGACTGTCAGTAGTGGCACTGCTCACAATATTTTTGAAGGATAAATTAAAAATAAAATTGCTTTTGATGATGTAATTGATGCATTTGCTTGCAACAAAGCAAGAAAAAAAAGGGTGATTAGGCTGTGCTTTGATAGTATCGTGTCTCGTCTTCTTTAAGAAAAAGTTAACAATATTATTTTTACTACTGTATTTATTTAGGGAGCAATTTATTTATAAAACTTAGATGTTAGTATGCCCAAAAATAAGAAGCAGGTCGTAAAAAGTGTATATTAACTTGTTCTAATTATAAGGTAATTATTTTTGTTACTTGGAAATGTTATTCACTAAAAATGTGCGGTTTGACACTAAAAGGCTAAAATTTGTAAATAAATTATTTATAATACCGGAAACTCGCTTTTTTATTCTCCTGGTGGATTCTGTGTTTGGAAAAATTAGGTTGGGGGGAGGGGAGCAACGTCTCCCAGCCCCTAGTGAGCTTCAACGTGTAAATCCGGCCCTAAACATTCATGGTTATTTTCTGAGAACGTGTAAGATCCTCTTACCTAGACCTACCTGATAGCTCATCCATGGAAGCGAGGAGTAGAAATGTAGCCTTGTATCTAGTTGTATAACTGATAGCTCCTGTAGGGAAGTAATTATTGTATGTAGGGAGGCCATTGGTATACATAGTAACAATGATGGTATATAGAGTAATAACGATAGTATACACTAATGATGGTAAACAAGGTTTAATGAACATAAAATTATCTGGATTTCTAATGTTTCGAAAGGAGATAGGGAGCTTTGGCAAATTAAATAAGGCTCTTTTGAGGTAAACTAGAACCTACAACCACTTGTGAGCTTTGAGCTGCTTTATATCCACATATTCATTGTAGCTACCCCTCCTCCCCACCCTTCATCCCCCATTAAAAATAATTGCACATATGCCTCAATGTAAAAATGACAAATATTCAGCCCTTTATAAACACAGATTTGGATCTGCCTCTCAACTTTACCATTGTACGGTAGTTTTTTGATAGGAAGAAACTTAAAAAAATTACAAAGAAATTATTTTGCGGTCAACATTGATAGTGTTATTTTATAGTTGTTGGGACAGCTGCAGATCACATGACTTGACGTATGACGATATGAAAGTAAATCTAGCGACTTTTCTGTAAGAAAAGGTACTTCCTTTGAACATTGGATGGCGCCTCTTGTTCTACGACAAATCCTGGCTGTGTTCAAGAAGGAAGCAGTCATTATAAGACCGTGTGATATAGTCGGTTATTGCGTGGAGGAGCTGACAACCCCAGCAGTTGATTTTATTAAAACGACGGACAGAGATTGCAGCACTACCCACTGTATGTCACTATCTGGCTTGGCAGTGAGCCCGGGAAATAGTAGACCCATGTCATACATGCGGTAGTGACATTCTGGTAAGAAGAACAGTAAATTCCATTCACAAACGTTAGTAAAGCTTCTTTCATATATTCATACATCAAGTAATGCGACCTACATGTTTAACATTTGATAGATATTAGATATTACCAATAAAATTACCAATTATCTATATGACCTATTACCTATAAAATAACATTGATAATTATGTAAAATGCTATCATGTTGACCGCAAAAACTATGTTTGTATTTTCTAAAACTGTTCCTCTTAACAGAATCTTACTATACGTTACATACATTGAGTAGGGGCGAAGCTACCGTCGGGTTAGGGGGGAGGTATTAATTAAACGTACAGTTGTTAAAATGTAGGAAATATTGTCATCGATAGCATTAAAATAAACGGACTTGTATGTGTCTTAATTAGTGGGACCTGATTAGTGTAAAGTTAATGAAAAGATTAACAGCCCCCTTTAACCCTGACCCCCCTCCCTAAAAACCACTAGGCCATCCATCACTCAGAGATAGTGGTTTAATTTAGTTTGCTCTCTTTCCGTGACTATGAGGCATCCTGTACTTAGAACACCCTTAAATACGGAATCAGCCATTCCAATGAGTGGATCAAGTTTGAGAGTTTTATAATTAAAATGTAGTCGAGGTATTTAAAGGCCGCTACATACGTACGGGTATACCTGTGAAGTTTGTCTGTCCAGTATAACTGAACGTGTGGATGACATAATTAACTGTACAGTTATTTCGGCCTGCACAGACGACCGGAGCAAGTAGTTAATTTCATTCGCTATACCTGCGTCGGAGCAAACTGCGCAGGCGGCTCAATTCAGTTGTTGCTGTTGCCATCGCCACATCGTCCACTGATTAGATAAGTTTAATTCTTTCTTTATAAACTTATCGTTGTACACAATGACGGCAGAGTGTTGCGATAGCCACCGATAGTGCATAGAAGAGTTTATAGACATTTACAAAGGTGAACAAACCTGTGGAAAATTAAATCAAGAGTTTACCATGACTGACCCCAAAAAGAAGATGCATATTTTAAACTGGCGGAAAAATCAAAAGAGATCGATCCCGCTGCCAACAAAGAAAGCGTTGTGAAGAAACTCAACATCAAACTGTGACCTGAAGAAAAACTGTATCGTGTGGATGCAATAGCACATTCGGTATACCTGTACGTTTATAGCGGCCTCAACACACAAACTGAGATGAGTAGCACCTCTGCTTTGTTAAGACATGGTTCAAGTGTTGATATAAGTACCTACAGTGAACATCGGTTCATACTTAGGAGTCAAAATCGAGGTTCCTGATACAGTTCCATTTTCATAGTAAGGGCCTTTTAGAAAATATACACTTTTTTTGCGGCCAAAATTGATAACATTTTACCATATATTTATTGCTATTCTGTAGGTATTGATTCTATGTATCAATAATGACAGCTGCGAATAACATGACTTGACGTGTGTACGTGAAAGTAGATCTAGTAACGTTTTCGATAAGGTTCTTCCTATGAAAATTGAACTGTATTAGTATATGGTGTAGGCTGATTTTATACTTGTCTTGAGACCTTCTCCGCTATTTTCCATGTCTGACCAACATCCGCAAGTCCACCTCTCCTCGTGGTTGATCGGCTAGAAAGGCAAAGGTAGGGCCTACAGTCCTCCAATAAATAAAAGCTAGTGACGCCTATGAATAGAATATTAAATATATGTACCTATTATTTTAAATATTAAAATTCTTAGATTTGGAGTTATATGATTGGTTGAGGGTCCTCTTCAATTCCCTTTCTGAAACAGTGGATGTATTTTAAAAAATCCATGCTTGAAATTAATTGAGTAAATCTATATAATGTGTGAAATAGTTTCTAAATTTGTACCTACCTCAATTCTAATTTGGATATCTCGGACGAATGTCAAGATGGGGGCATCAAAAATAAATAAATCAAAACAGGAATGAAAAGAATAACCATATGAGAGCTCGTCGTCTTATTAGAAATAGACAATCTCCATACGAAGAGCCTTATCTGACAGTTAGATCTACTTTCACGTATTCATACAGCAAGTCATATGATCCACAGCTGTTACTTAAAATACATATTATCAATAGTTATAAAATAACAACTATATTATAATGAAATGTTATCATTGTCGAGGAAAGAGGGAATTTTTTATTTACTAGAAGTTTTTCCCTAACAAAATCCTACTATAGTAATTTCACTATAGAGTCCATAACATTTTAGACAAAAGTTTCCCTGTCAAATTAAGTTTTGAAAATAGTTCCACGTCAGAGTTTCAACTGGAAACCCTGTACTGGATGCAAGGTCAGAACATGAAGCCTTGAAGCGGTCTGGCCCCTGAATTATTTAAAGTACTCTCGTACTAGTAGCAGTATACTCATCCACAACAGCTGATACCACTTTCAACAGAACTAGATTCACCCGCTGTTAAAAATAATAACAAGACTTTATTAAAATACATCATGAATCAGTATTCTCCCAAAAAACAACTTTTAATTAGTTTTCCTATTTAAGAAGAAAACCCACTTTACATCCAAGTAAAAGGTGTGAGTGCAAGTCCGAAGTCGGGGGAAGTGTTCACTGCCCCCCCCCCCCTTCCTCGAAATGTTATGAACAAAATATATATGGTTTAATTTATTATTCAAACAATATCAAAATTAAGGTACAAGTACAAATTAGAGGGCTGTGTTACCATAAAAAGAACTTCTGAGAGCTTCTAGAGCTGTTTGATATTTAAAATTTGTCAAAGCCTTCAGCAGTTATGGTGCTACATTGCCATAAATAAACTTCAGATAACTTCTAGTGGTGTTAAATATTAAGAATTTTATCTAGCCTTCAGCATTTAAGGGGTCATGTTGCCATAAAAACACGGCAGATAGCTTCTAGAACTGTTTATCATTTAGAATTGTTTCTAGCCTCCGGCAATGGGCGGATGTTGCCTCCAACACCCCACACTCCCAAAATTATTGTCTGCCTACGGCCTTGAGTGATTGCCTAAGTGTAAGGGCCAGTTTCGTAGTCATACTTAGTACACCTCAAGTGCTAGACTATACTAAATACAAGACGACACAACTGCACTTGAGGTGTACTAAGTATGAACATGGAACTGACCTTAGGTGTGTCTTAGTTTTTTTAATCACCGTGTCTTACTACCTGATAAGATTATACGCATACATGATAAATTGCTCTAGAGGAGTAGGGATAGGGAAGGAAGAATTTTTGAGGTAATCTACCCGCATTTGCGTGGAAGGAGAGTGAGAAACCGTTTAGGGAAAAACACTCTTATATTGCGTTTTAAATTGTTTTAGGATTGAGGTTAATGCAGCTGGAGTGGGTAATGGAGGCTCGTCACATGCTTGACCAATCCGGGAAGGGTAGTTGTCATAGCAACCGATGCACGCTGCCAGATTTCTGACAGTCACTGAGTATGCTTGCACAGTAGTAACGTGCAAACGCCTGCCATGTGGCGACTATGTTCCCCAGCCTACCCACCACGCGGATCCTAAAGTAGTTTAAATCGCAGTAAACTAGACTCAACCGTGAATATAATCCCTATCTTCCCTTCTTCAACAGGTTGGTCTAACGTGAGAGTAATGCCTAGTATGTCTTTGTACAAGTGATTGAAGCAATTTAAAAACTTTATGATCTAACTAACTTTTGACCTAACTTGATTCACAAGAACACTTTCATTTGATATTTGTATCTTTACCCCCAGTCCACCATATCGTGGCCTGGAATCTTCCATGAGCATGAAGCAATATAGAACGTTTAGTGGTACAGGCAAACTGGTCGATCACTTTGTCCTCTTATGCATGAACTTGTCGACAAATTACACTGAACTTGTTGACAAATTAATATAACACTCTTCCAAAATTCAAGATTTTTGAAGGCGAATAAGACCTATTGTAAGAACTGTATAGTTTTTTTGTCAAATAAAAAAGAAAGCTAAGCTATAACTCGATTGAAGTTATAAAAACAAAGGCTATTTACACAATAATTAGTCCTAAAGCTTCGTATCCTTATATACCCCACTCAAGTCTATATAGTTTTCAATCTGTGCACCCACCCTGTATCCTTTATCACATGATATCGTGTCACCTAATGATAACGTGTTATAGGCCTACTTTGTTCAATCAAATTCGTCAAAATAATCACGTTTTATAAGAATTATTACTAAAACGCTGATCAGTTAAAATATCGTAAGTTTAAAAATTGACAACTATTTCATTTATTTACTATCATTGATACGTTCATTTGGATTCACACATCGATGTTCATATTTTTTCTTCCAAAGATTGAATCTTAGCCATCCGTGTAGAACCAGTAGTTGCACAGTGGTGCGGTTTTCTGTGGTCTATTATTATTATTATTATTATTATTATTATTATTATTATTATCTGTATCCTACTTTAGAAAACAGTGAAATTTTACTACGCTCCTTTTCTTAACGCTATGACTGAAATCATATAGGTTAAAAATTAATTAATTAGACTTGTATTGCTTCACGGGCGTCTACATTTTGAACAGGAATCCTTATACCTTTTACTTGGCCCAACCTCTCCTATTACTTAATTTGAACCTTATATGGTCATTTAATTTCTACCCTTCTTCACCTTGTTTGAATTTGCACCAATGGGAACGTAACACATTCAAATTGTGAAGAAAGTACTTGAAGCTTCTTTGTTTCTTCCTCCTGTTGGTTAAGCCGGCTACTCTGTTTCGTCATCTTGGTGACCACCCACAGGAAAAGGAAATAAATTAACCGCCTGTTCTTTACTCTTTCATTAAATATTACCGACAAAATGAACCTCTCCATTTATACCAATGAAACCGTTTAACCATATTTCAAAAAATATAACAAACATGAAAAAATATATTTAAATGCAAAAATAAGAACATTGATTCCAATCCAAATTTGGTCGAGTGAAGAATGTAAAAAACCTCGCACATCGATACGATTCTTGGCTCGAGAGTAATCGTGTGTCCCAGTAGATCGGATGTCAAATGGGTTCTTAGACCTGCCTTTGAATATGGCCATATTTTACAATCTTAAATATTTACAAAATTAATAGAAAGATATAATTTTAACAAAACAGAAGATAGTTATTGTTAATTTGAATCGTGCTCGTTATAAATTATATTCTATATAGTATCTTTCTAATACTTTCCATTGTTTTTAGATCAAATAATGTTTCTAAACGTGTTTAATTTTAAATATATTGTAATAATATTTATTTAAAATGACTTGACAATTTTATTTTCGAAGAATTTGAAAATAGCTTACCATGAAACATTGGATTAATAAACGACGTTTGATTCTTAGTATTTTTAAGTATGATTCAAGCACTAAACTTGTTTTAAGGAGGTAAGAACCGGCTAATTGATTCTAAAAGCCAACACAAGACACATCAAGGTGAGAAAGCAATGTCAACAATATTTCATCCTTTTACTCAGATGTCAATACTCACTGAAACGTGGAGAATCTTCTACATCAATAAGCTATCCGATAAAGATAACATTATGTACAAGACTAATGAAGAGGCATGGCTAGCCTACAACTGTCCGTCACAGTAGGCTCGGAAGTTTGGGAGTGATGAGGGGGACCGAAAGGATGTGTGTATGTACAACAACAACAACAAAATCACTAACTCACCAGGAGCAGGAAAAAAATTGTGTAATCAGGAGTGAAAATGAAACGGTAAAACCTTGAAATTATTAAACCATTATTATTATTATTATTATTATTAGCACCGCGTCTTACTACCCGTTCAGGTTATACGCACTTACGCTAATGTGTAATGGTTGGGTGATTGTGAGATGAAATGGAGGACCTACAGTTTAACGTGGAATCCGAACCACGGTGGAGGCCTGGCATTCCCCACATTCACAAGTTGTGATTAATACACGTCTTGTCAGAGGTGAAGGAAGGGTTTGGTAATCAGATAAATCTGTGCCAGGACCGAGGATTGAACCCCGGACCCCCAGCACAGAAGTCCGACACCTTACCTCTAGACCACCAGGTCACCAAATTATTAAACTGACCACTCAAATTAACTCTCCTTAATTACCTTTTATATTTTTGTATTTTTTCAATAATATATTAAAAACTTCCTTTATTCAATTTTATAACGAAAAATCCCTATTTAAAACTTCATGGTGAAAACCATTCTTAGTGAAACCAGCCGGGGCCTGAATCCAGTTAAATCCTGATTTCCCCTTTCAGAGTAAGGAGTTTCAACTACTATTACAGCACTGAAGATCTAATGCTTTTTTTATCAAACAAAACTCCAATAACAGGCACGTTAGTTTACCCACGGAATAGCTCAATTGGTTTTTTTTTAAATATGTTGTTATATTAACTCATAAAATAACTAATAAAGTCATTTTATTGTATTACATTTAAAACATGAATTTAATCGTCTGTACGGGAACTAGATTTTCAGTTGCTGCTTATTTATTTATAATTCAAGTAATTGAAACTATTTTGAATCTTTAAATTGTTTATTTAAATACGTCATATATTTACGGTCATAATTTTTTGATAGGGAGGTAGGAGCTTGAATCCTAACTGAGTTCATTGGGATTTCCGTGTCCGGGCTCTCATTTTTAACTTATTTGAATATGATTCTGTTATCAGGAGACTTGCCATCGATAGCATCCATATTTAATCTAATATGACTTATTGATGATAGAAAATAAATATATTAATTTTTCGATTCATTTATAAAAAGTTTTAAAGTTTATCTAAAGATTGGAGTCAATAGTTCTTGTTCCTGTGAGAAGGTAAAAACCTTGAGACACAAATCATAAATAAATGCCATTAATTTCTTGATATATCTCAAGGTATTCTCATCTTGTTTCCAATATTCATGTTTTCATTGCAGTATCAACGTCTAGATGAACAGAATATAAGACTCCTATTTGACATGAAGTTTCCAATCTTAATATTTGAAATATTCGAATCACATTCCAAATTTAAAGTCCAAAATATATTTCAGATTAAAATTTAAAGTAATTTAATTCAAAAATTGAAAAGCAAAATCAAACTTTTGAATACTCAAAGTTTCATAGAAACTAAAATAGATCGGTAGTTAAAATATAAGCAACAATTTCATTAAATAATTTCAGGCACATTATGAGGCCATATTCTTCTTTTAATCAAAAAAATAATGTAATCATAAAAATGTATATTCAATCTAGATTGGATTCAAAGATTTTGAAGATTTCGGAATCGAATATATCTAATAATCACGGATTCGGACTCAATACGAAATGGAAAATTTGGAATTCTAACAGTATTAACCATATTTTTGAGTGTAGCCATAAAGAGCAAAATTATTATAACAACATTTTAAAGCTATGTATACATTTTACGTGAATGTACTATTCAAATAGTTCTTAACTTGACCTAACCCATCTGAGTGTTAAAAATGGGATAGCTACTACAGTTCATTCGCAACAGGAGTGTTAGTCACTGACACCTAGCAGAAAAGGTTGTTTTATTTGCAAACAATAGCTGAAAGTAACTAATTTGGAAACCGTTAATATTTGCTTGGTTATACTTTTTTTTAACCCCATTACTGTTTAAAGCTTGTGGCTTGGATTAGTTTTTTTATTCGAGCCATATATTTCCCACTACAAGCTTGCTAAGCCTGTCGTAACTTCTTATGCCTTATAATCTAACTTAAGACTAGGATAAGCCCAAAATTCAGTCCCCGCCGTTAATTTATCAATGTTAAAGGATAAATCCATATTTAAGCAATGATAAAGGTTTCGGCCGTGACAGAAATCGAACCTGGGACCCTTAACTCAGTAGACAGACACGCTAACAATTGAGCTGAGATATCGGATCTTGGGGAACTAATAAATTAAAAATTGTCATATTAATATTTTCCTAGCACCACGTCTTATTACCCTTTCAGGTTATACGCCTATGTACTAAATTGCACAAATGTGTTTGGTGTTAGGAAGATTGAACTCAGAAGCGTGACCTAATTTGCATGGAGGGAGAGGGGAAACCCATTTAGGAAAAAAACTCAGTACACCCGCTGGGGTTGAACCCAAACCTCCCTGTCTTCGGTAGTCTAGTCTAGTAGTTTTCAAACTTATTAGTCATGCAGACCCTCTTACCAGGAAACAGCTGATTTTCGTACCCCTTAATGCAGGATAAATGATTAAAAATTGATAATAATAAATTTATGGTATATTTTAGGAATAACTTAGTCATAATATATTTTTAATGCAATATAATTAGTAATTACAATATAAATTAAAATAAAATAAATGTAGGTGTTATATTTGTACATTTTTAGATATTATATTTTTTTTAAATAAATGTAAAAAAGAGTTACAATAAAAATGAAAAGAAAATATAATATGTACTATATTTGTACATTTATAATCACTGATAATTTATATGAGGAATGGAACTGCTAGTGTGACATTAAACTATCATTGAAATCTGTAACAATTTTACTGACCATCTCCTTAAGTCTCATTCCACACTAAGTAAATTTTATTTAATATTTTTTCATCACCACAAAGATCAGAAAAGGTTTGCTCACTCAAGTTGCTGGAGAAGATATCAAATGCTTCAGTGATTTTCCTGAAAGTTCTTTGTCCTGGTTGACGAGAGAACTAATATAAAAGTGATTTTCTAAACGCTCCTCTTAAAGATATGGTCACAAGGAATGTGGCCAACTCCTCACCTTACGGCCTCAGTTTCTCGCCAGAATTTAACAGGGTAAGGCATCTCCATTGTGATTAGTACTGTGCATACCAGCGAGTTACCCTTTTATATAACATTTTATAAGATCTACAAAATATACAAAGATATGTCACGGACTCACTGGACGATCTCATGGACCCTTGGACAAGCCTCAGGGACCCCACTTTGAGAATCTCTGGCTAGTCTATCGCGAGAGTAACACCTTAAAGCTTAGACTATGCGGCCACTGAAGCGGGTAATATAATATATTCACATATTCACATGTCTATCTTGTTATAGCTCGCTACCTATATATATATTATAACATTGAGAATATGAGTTTCAAAATGAAACGTTTTTATTTTGCAATCACATGTACATAAACTTAACTGAACACCATTTGTATGAACGCATCAACCACCCTTGTATAGGCTGCTTCATCATTTTAATTTATGAAGAGAACGCAGCCTTTTAGAAGCCTTCGCATTTTTAAGTGAGCCACAGACGCGTTTACACACACACAAATCCCATCCAAACGGTTATTTTAATAAGTTCATATTTCAATCATGTAAAAACGCTTAAAAGAAAATAAATCAATTAAAAAACCAATTGTTTGCTGTACAAGCTTTGATTACCTAAAGTGACAACAACAAATCAATATATGGTCCTGCAGAGCATATGGTTGGGTGAATGGTTACATGAGAGTAGAACTGGAAACGTTTCTTATTTGTCACTTACATTCCTATGGCGAACGGACTATTGTCGTTCCTTTAATTTCATATATATGTACAGTGGAGAAGGCTACCGGATAAGGATAGTATCGCACAGATACTAAAACTACTTTCATATAGTCATACGTTAAGTAATGTGGCCTGAAGCTATCACTTACTATAGAGTGTATAAAATATTGATAAAATAATAATAATAGGCTTGTAGTAAAGTGTAATTAATGTTGACCGTAGGCAAATGTGTTTGTATTTCCTTAAAGGTTCTTTCTACAATGTCCTTACAAAATACACATCTTGGCGTCTGATAAAAAGAGGTGGAAGGAAATATTTTACTGTACTCGTGTAGCCCCCATCCATTTCCCCCAACTGGTCTGAAAAACTGACACACACTCTATATTTTAGGGATTCTATGTTTTTTAAAAGAGATTATATATTCTCTCCCTTTTTTCTTTCCGAAAAATAAATTTAAAATAATATGTTTTAACATATTAAAAAAACTCAAAACCCATGCGTATCTAAGGAGTTAGGTGTGGGAGTAAGGTGTCCAGGGGGCACGGGGTATAGTAGACCTTCTTTCCCTTCGAAATAACAACTAATACATCTAGTTAAAATTAAAATGTATCTTTTCAAAATGTTTAATAAATATGTGCTATCAATGGGTCACAAACTGTCATAATATTATGTATAAATTATTGTAATAATGCAGTGTAAATGGTCGGGTAAGTCTTACATACATCCGAGGCATTGCATGTCGCCTGTAAATGCCTATTTTAATGTCCTGCGATGTCACGAATCAAACAAAGTGTGTTTTGGTCTTCTACCCCCATCCCCACCTGCTCCTGAGATTAGATATGTGTATATTTATGATTTTAGTGTTAATGCGGCTCCCAGTTTCGTTACTAGAAATTTAAAGTCAATAAAAATAAAATATTTAAACAATGCACACAAGGTCAATATGTAAATTTGTTTTTGGTTCAAATTTTGACTTTCCCTTATTGTATTCCATCGCCCTTATCTGACAGCTTATTTGTTTTCATCACAATTTTAATCTAAGTTTTACAATACTTTTGGTCACACGATTGGTAGCACGTTATGCGTAAGTGGAATTAAAACAAATGATGGTCATTAACTTAGCGTCATCCTTGAAAACTTTTCACAGCCATCGGTGGCTATTTAAAACTAGTGTTGTCCTTCAATGCCTGTAGTTGAGTCTACTCCAATTAAAGTTGGCACCGGCAGTTAAACGGTTTTAACGATCTCCTATCTCATTTCTGTACTTTCTTTATGGGCTCGGCTGTGTACAGTGGTTGAGTTGTTGCTCCAAGAGCGAACATGTCATTCACTTTATGCTTCGGTGTCAATGTTAGCATCAACTAGATTTTGAAAAAAAAAAAAAATCTTATACGGCATCCCATCCGAGCTATTCACATTCATTTACATTAAATAATAGGGAATGGATAAGGAAGGTATAGTTTATAAGAAATGTAACCACATTTCCTTGAAGAGTGAAAAGTTATTTAAAAAAATGGGTATAAACTATGACTTCTGTGTCGCTAGCATTTTAAACCGATGCGGATAGTTTTATAATATAGGAATTATTATTATATACTTATAATCTGTTATTTATTAATCCCAAACCACATGTATGCACAGTACAAATAAAACTAGTGTTTTCGCAAACTAACTGAGGAGGGTTCATTTTTTACTTTCTCTCAACCCCTCGAAGAGAGAAGTATCATGACCGTCAAAATAATCGAACTCGAGATTTTGACAAATGTCGAAGTCTCATAAACACCCAATGAAATCGAAAAAATGTTTTTTGCCTCGCTGTCTGTATCTCGCTTGGACTTGAGCCGAAACCGTTTTACCGATCGGGTTAAAACTTGTTATCTGGGGTTTTCATAAGGTCCCCCGAGGAGATTTTGGAACTAGATATCCAACCATAAAATTAACGATGGTTTACCGACTTTCGATAGTTTCCATTGACTGTTTTGATTAAATTTTGGATCTCGATATTGTTTAGCATTACAAACAAAATGGCAGTTTTAATTTTTCCATGAAAATGACTTTGAGGATAATATGCAGAGGCAGAAATTTCTAATTTTTATAATACCTCCGTAACTATTTGAGAAACGAGATAATTTATCATTTAAAGGATGTAGTACTATTAGATATAAAACTCTTTTTTTTGAAATATGTTTTGATCTATAAGCAAATATAATATATATTATTTGCTATTCCTGTCTGAGAATGACATGATTGCTATGCTCTTTGGTGGACACAGATGTTCCACTCGATATTCCAATTAATGTCGACATGTCATGACCCCCTGAAGCTGAAAAGTGGTTTTCACGATGTCGTCTGTTTGTCTATTTGCCTGCCTTTATCTCAAACTGGAGCCGAAACTATGTTACCGTTCGGGTTAAAACTTGGTATTCGTGTTTTTTTTATAAGGTCCACTCCCCAAAGGTTTTTTTATTCGATATCTAGCCCTAAAATTAAGGGTAGTTTATTGAAGGGCAAAAGGAGATCAAATCAATTTTCTCAAAATCCGCTCAAACAATTTTTATTAAATTCTATATTTAGGCATTGTTTAACATCACAAACAAAAGAGCCATTCTTCTTTTTGCATGAACATGACTTTAAGGGCATAGGACATAGGCAGGAATTTCCGATTTTCATCATTTCTCCCCAACTATTTTAGGTACGAAATAACTTATCAATGTGAAGTTGAAGTCCTTTTAAAAATTTTTTTTAATCTGGAATATATTTTTACACAACCAATTGTTTCTGAGCTTTAAGCAACCAATATTTATTTATGGAGTACGTCAATATATTAAATTGAATATTTTTCTCTTTGGTAGACAAAGATGCTCCTCTTTTCTCAGTATTTCTGTGACAGATATTATTACATTTAGACTATGCTTTTTGGTAGAGTGTTTTTACTACAGTGTGAAATTATTTCGTTTCACAAATTTTACAAGTTTTTAGTAAATGTCTCTATTTTAAGATTAATAAGAGAGAGAGAGAAAGTCTGTGTGGTACAGCATACCATTTATTTTTTTAAGTGTTCGTTTTACTTTTCAAATGTATTCGTTATATAAAATCTTACCAATATACTTTCTTAACGTAATGTTAATTTTTCTTTAGTCTATCGTGAAGGTTACTATAGCCTCTACTTTTTAATAGCTTCAACGGTTAATAGTCGTCGCTTTCCACTGAGCTATCAAAGGAGGCCTACAAATGTGTGTGAGCGATTTGATTTCAAAATCTATCAGTAAGTCTCGCATCATGAATAGCGCGCAGGTGATACAACTCGAACCAGGCGTCTCATCCTGGTGCGGCTTTATGTAGTCTTTATTAGAAAACAGTCTAAATGACAACGTATTTTAAAAGATACTAAAAAATCTAGGGGTTAGACGGGGCTGATGCTCTAGATCTGGCCATTCGACCTTATCATACCTCTGCGTCCTGGTGTATAGAGGAATTCATTTCTGAGGTGGGGGCACCATTAAGTCAAATTCCATTATCCTCAGATGGAGAAATCAAGGAAAAGGAAATAGTCTGTACTGTGGACTTGAGGATTCGGAAAGTGTCTTTAAGCGCATAAGGGACTACTTTATATCCTCTGCAAAGGTAACTGAGTAAGAACACATAGAGGCAAATTTTGGCCCTCACATCTCGGGTGTAATCTCTGAATTTAGAATAAGGATCATAGTGGAAATGCTGCTGGCAGAAACCAAACATTGGGTAAAAAGGGTAGGAAAATCAGTACACCAACAAGTAATAGGATTTGGTATGGGAGTTTGGTGTGTGTCTATTTTTCAGCAATAACACTACTATAGGGTAGTAAGAAAAGTAATAATAGAGGAGCTATTTAATAAAAAAAAAGCCAGTACTAAACTGATAGATCAAATCGAGTTCCTGTGGATGGATTGCATAATGAAACATTTTAGGGACCATAAGGAAATATGTAAAAAAACAAACGGGAACGCTAATAACTTCTGGCAAGAGGCTTCCGTATGAAAAGTATGAAAAATACAAAAAATCTGGAGAGATGGAAAATCAAGGATTCCTGGTCACATGCTATGTATAGGATGGCAATATCTGACCAGGAAATGAATTCTAGGATGGCCATTACGAGTTGACAGGAGATTCTGCTGCTATAGCTTCTACATACATAGCCCAAATACAAAACCCAGGGATTAATGTACGATGACAGGGGAACTACCATATAATAGAAGCGAGAGACAAGATAAATAATAGACCGAAGGAAACTCAGATGGAGGAAAAGGGGAATTAAAGACTGGAATAGCTGAGACTGTATCAGAAATGGTATCATCCCAAATAAGGAACCAGTATTGGTAAGGTCAGGAATAGTGAGTGTGGAGGAAAAGGCTAAAACAATATCGGTCGATGTGGCAGATAAAGAAAAAAGTGAAATAGACAGGAAGAAAATAGGAGGAATGGTGTGGAAACTGTGGAGGAAAGAAGTAGTATATGGTAAGGAACAAGTGAAACAAGATGAAAAAGGGGTCAAGGACCAACTTTTGACAACAAAAAAAGCATGCAAAGGAGTGGCAAGAGGCAGTTGTGGTAGTAAAGCAAATATAGAGCAAGGGGACGTGAAGATTACTGACGTAGTGCCGCCCTTGTATCCCAAATTAGAGGAAAACCTTCAGCTATCAAGATTAGAAGAACATTACAACCTTAACCTAGATCCTCGTCACTTAGTAAGGAAGAGCCATGAGAAAGGTAATACAATAACGTTTCCAACATTGGAGGCACAGCACAAAATACAGTTAAAAATGGCGAATTTGTCCACAAATATATCCAAATTAAGGGAAATTGAACTAATTCTTTTAAATAAGGGAAGAATAGTGGGATTTGGAAGAGGTCTATAATCACCTCGTTCAAGCACACGATCAGACTGCGTTCAATACGAAAAATAAATGGCCGAGATATTACATCCACTCGTACCATCCGTGATGGAATAAAACAAGAATATAGGAATCAAAATATGACAAATGAATGCAATGTGAAGTGCGATAGTGATGCAAGAAGTGAGGAAGGTGGTGTAAGAAAAGGCGTTGGATGTTGTGTGTCTACAGGAGTTCTACAGCACCAGAAACGGAATTATCTCACATATTCCAAAATACCCCAGAATTATATAGAATGGGACGGCACCAATGAGTGTCGTTATAGTGCTCAACAGGCACATAACAGTAACAAAGATTAATCAATTTTGCAATGAGAAGGTCATATGTGTGGAAATTCGAACTGGGATCGGTGGGTGTTTACTAGTAACATGTATTTTCAGTTCCGTGAGGGAATAGAACCTTATGTAGAACAACTAGAAAAGATAGATGAGGTATTCCCTAATATGCCAGTTGTATACATGATGGATGCAAATGCCAGGTCTCCACTCTGGCATAGCAATGACATGAGAATGGAAGATGGTAGAATAAGAGAGTATAGGGCGTATCAAAGAGGAAAACTACAAAAGGATACAATAACAATAAAGCATCTGGAGGTAATAAACCAGCCAGGAAATCCTGCAACGTATGTATGAAGGGCGAGAGCCAACTCTAACATTGAAGTCAACTTGTGTAGTGTGGAATCAAGAGAAATAATATGGAATTGGCAATTGCATGATTGTGAGCTATCCAGCGATCATAATCTGATAACTTCTGAACTGGGTAAAGAAGTAGCCAGGGAAAATGTAGGCACGCGTCTCCTCTACAACCTGAAAGAGGCAGATTGGAAAAAGTTAAGAAGAGAGCTGGTACTACCGCAACCTGTGTCACAGGGAGGCAACGTAAACCTAAAAGCGAAGGAACTCTCGTGGGCCTTGCAGGCAGCTATGATGAAAGCAATACCGGCTATGAAGGAAGTCATGAGATGTATAGGAAGTCAACCATGGAATTAGCAGCTGCAAAATCTACGTGGGTATGCAAGGAGAGCAAGACGAGAATACTAAAGATGCCTAGAACCAGCAGGAAGATTCATACTATTGAATATATACCATAAAAGGAAGGAAGAATTCGAAAATACAATAAAGATTGTTAAAAATGGGGAAAGATTTGCTCAAGAAGAATTGAGACAGAATGCATGGGGTGTACCATTTTAGATTGCAGCAGGGAAAATTAGACCCCCAGATGTCATTTCAACACTCAAGAAACCAGGAGGAGGACTACCTTCTGGTAGGAATCAGTTAGGCTACTAGTGAATGAGTCACTTCCTGATGATAATCTGGAGGAGGGGGATGAGGAGGATGAAAGATTTAGGCAGGATATGAAAATTGTATATAATAATGAAAACGTGATAGTGGAACCAGTAACAAAGGACGAGATTAAAATGCTAATAGCAGGAATGAAAATAAAGAAGGCTCCTGGACCTGATGGAATCAGGGTAGAGGTGGCTCAGGAGATCAGTGAACAGGTAGCACCCTTTATGGCCCAACTCATGAATGAGTGCTTGGCTCAGGACAGAATCCCAAATGTGTGGAAGCGTAGCGAAGGGGTAATTCTGAATAAAGGGAGGACAAACACCCGCAACTCCCAAAGTCGTACAGACCAATATGTTTGATGAATGTATGTGAAAAACTGAAGGAGAAAATTATATGTGAGAGACTACAAAATCATATAAAGAAGGTGGGAATTCACCAGAAGCTTTAAGGACTACTGTAGGGACAGGTATGCAAACCTCAGATGCCCAGGAATAACAATAATAAAAAAATTAACAAAAGGATGCCCACAAGTATCGGCCAGTGGTCCGATATTTTGGGACGTTGGTCTCAAGCCTGGGTTGCTGGAGATTGAAGCACTCCTTGAAGTGGTGGAGGTGGTTGCTTTTTCTGACGGCTTGCTGATAGTGATAGAGGCAAGTTCGAGGAGGAACCTGGAAGAAAAAAGTAATAAGCTACTGAGCGGATTGGGTAAATGGTGTAGGAAAGTAAGACTCAGCATGGTGCCTGTGAAGACAACCTACATGCTGCTCAGGGGAGTTTTTAAGATAGATCCTATAGTTAAGATAGCAGAACAATCAATTAGAAGGAGCAAAATGTTTAGATACCTGGGGGTAGTGATTAACGAGAAGCGTAGCTTCCTAGCTCACATGGACAAAGTATGTGGGAGAGCCTTGCGGTTTGTGAATGGGATAGTCAGTATAGAGCAGCGTAAGTTCCATCTGCCCTTAAAACTGATTGAACTATACCATCAGGCGTTGTTTGTGTCCATGGTGGGATATGGAGCAGGAGTGTGAGAACAACTGAGAGGGGACAGAGCTAAAAGGAAATGCAAAAGCCTTTAGAGAAAAATTCTCATGAGACTTTCTGGGGCCTAAAAAACTGTACTAACAAATGCGTTGTGTGTCACCCTAGGTGTCTGGACCCTAGAATCAGAGGTACGAAAAAAGGGCCGCTGGATATTGGTTTGAAAAAGTAATAGAATTAACAACTAATGGCGTAAGTACCAAGGACGATATAAGAAAGACCCTCCTGTGGAAGTGGCAAGCAGCCTGGGAAGAGAGTACCACAGGTAGAAGGACAATCCAGTTATTTCCGAACGTACAAGAAAGACTGAGAATGAAGCATCTTCAACCTTCCCAGGGACTCGTCCACTATATCACAGGGCATGGCCCATATAAAACGTCCCTCTTTAGGATGAACTTGAGTGAAACCAGTTTTTGCTATTGCGGAGGAGAGGCGACACCGGAACACGTGACCTTGGAATGTATATTTACGAAAATTGAACGAGTGGAGCTAAACATGCCTTTACAGGCCAATGCCATACACCATATATTGAGGGATGTGGACCTGTGGAGCTATCTCGATGAGATAGCGAACAGGGTATCGAAAGCAGAAAGGGACAGACATATGGACGAACTAAAAGAAAGAAGACAAAAGACAGAACCAATCTCGAGACAAAACAGAAAGGAAGAAACAACTGAGGAAGAAGTGGCGAGTGAAGACGAGGGAGACGGAGAAGGAGAAGAAACATCAGACTTAGACGAGACGTTACTAAACTGGTGAAACAAAACACAGAAAGTGTAATAAAAGGGAGGGTGAACTACATTTGGATGTACTCTAGCCAAGGAAAGGCATCTCAGGTATACCAGTGATGAATATCGCTGATGAACCAGGGACGCCTGGAATACCGGCTAGGGGAGAAGTAAGGTAAGTGGATACAGATGAGACGTCGGAAGTTGTTCCTTACTCGAAGAGCCCTGCTCGCTTGGAAACAAGCGTGATGCTGGGATGGAACTATCGAGCACTCCAGGGATGTTGACTGGCCATGGTAGGAAGTGACCAGAGAAGAAAAATATAATGGGACTCCCTACAAGGAAAAGATATGAACAGATTGTGTAGACAACGGCACCAGGTATAAGTAAGGTTAAGTTAGATTTAAGTCCAAAGCAGACATATCAAAAGGTAAAATGTATATAGTCAAAATAACTTCAATAGGGAAAGAGGGACAACTATAATTATAAGTTATCATAAATTAAATAATGGTATTGATATATAGTAGACAGAGCTGCTAAAAGGCCCAGGTTGAGGAAAATAGGTAATGATCATTAACAGGACAAGTAGTTTTAGTAGTAGTATATGTTTATATTCCAGAAAGTTTATGTATACAATTTTTAGATTAACTATATAGAAGGCATATTGTTATGTGAAAATAGGAGAAAAAGTCTTGTTTTATATTAAAATAAGATGTCAAGAATAATGTATAAGGGAATCTTTAAAAAAATACTCAGGTGAAGAGATATAAAATAATTAAGGGAAACAAATTAGAAATTATTTAGTTAGTTATTAAGAGGTAATACCAGATTAGTTAATTAATAAAAAGTAACATAACATAAATTGGGGAAATTAAACCAATAGGAATTATGACTCGGGTTAAATGTCAGCAACTGAGTTAAATTAGTCAGGGTGAAAAAAAATCCTCAGATGATACGTGAGAATGATGATGGTGGAAAGCAGAGGGACCCTGCAATTTAACGTGGGTTCCGAACCACGTTGAGGACCTGGCATTCCACATTTTCACAAAGCGTGAAAGCACACACTTTGACAGAGGGGGAGGAAGGGTTTGATAATCAGAATAATTCATATCGGGATAAAGATTTGAACCCTGGAGCCCTAACACAGAAGTCTGACACCTTACCCTTAGACCACCAGGTTCCCACAACATAATCTTAAAATTACTATTTTAAAATTACAAATATATTTCACTGAATTTTTTTTTGCTGATGTCAAGTAAATAGTGCAGAAAAATGCGCTCGGATGTTATTTCTAGTTCAATCATAATCTTATATCTAATATTCCGGTTAATCGGGAGTGATATAGGCTTGACATAATTGAGAATTTCACATTAATTCCAACTATTTGTGGGTGCCACTTTGTGCCAACCATCAGGGATGTCCACATATTTACACTAATGGGATAGTAATGAGGAAGGTAGAAAAGTACCATGCTCCCCGTCCTACTTCCTGACAGGGATATCCACATATTCACACCAATGGGGTAGGGAGATAAGAAAGGTAGCATTTTAGAAGAAACCTACTTGTCTTAGCGTGGAGTAGGGAGAGTGACTATATACAAGAATAAACGTTTCAGTACACCAGCCCTCTATTATAGCTTTGACCTTTCCATCATAAACAAACCAGATCACACAGGGTTGATATCTTGGACCACGTGTCCACCGATACGGGTACGGCGGTCGTATGAAGGCACCGTGGCCACTGTCGTACGAACACGTTTGTTCATATGTGGGTGACGTCACGGTGGGAGTAGGGGTGCTCAATTGACTGACTCTCATTTTAAATTGTTGGCTAATTCGTTCACTAAGCGCTATCACAGCATGGATTGATGGATATATATGACCTACTCATCCAGGGAATGACGTCCAAGCATATTATGGGAACGAATCACGACGAGGAGATTTTTAAAGCTGCCAGAATTCACCCTTAAAGTGGTAGTGTAAGGTACGCGCGAAGAGAAGATCAGTGTTATTGCAGTTTTTATACAAAAATTTATTCTGGCCTAAGCAAACAAAATAACACTCCAGTTCAAACATATTGTTTAATTTTCTTCTATGCTGATATTAACAAATTTTGAATATCTATCAAGAGCATAGCAGTATTAGATGAGAAACTTCTAAATCAAGAGAATTTGTCATTAAATTCCAGGACACCCTCGACAGGTATTCAAGAATTGTTGATATCACTTTGTTAAGAAAATTAAACTAAATTTTTCTACTGAAGCAATATTTTATTTTATTTGGCAAAAAAAAGTGTTTTTTATATAAAAAGTGCAAAAACGCTACAATTTTCTTGCGCTCCCTACACTCTCAATTTAATAACTTATTTAGAAATGGTTTAGTATAAAATGTATTGTAATTTTAAATAAAAATTACAATACATTTAATCCCCATAGAAAAATTTGGACATAAGGAAATATTTTAAAACCCAAGATTAGGGTTTTTGAACAGACTCTTTTGGTTTAACACTGATAATAAACACAATAACTTTCAATATGGGTGAAGGTACACACGTTCAAATACTGTGACAAAAAAATCACAGATAGAATTATCATATTTAAAATTTATTGCATTGTCTTGGAACGTTAATATTCTTGAAATATAAAATATTAATTTTATCCAAACGTATAATATTAGGCATGTAATCTAAATAATTAGATATTCTTTACATTGAAAAATTGCATCTGGACAAGGGGATCGAACGCAAGACCCTTGGCTGGATACGCCAAACGTCTAACCACTGAGCTATCCAGACTTTGGCCCAAAATATGAGTGAGTGAGAGCACGAAACAATTCCCGATTAGCTCAGTGGTAAGTGCAATGGTGCTTTAAACCCTATGGTCCCGGGTTTGATTCCCTTGTCCAGGTGTCATTTTTCAATTTTAAAGAAAATGGTAATATCCCTGTCCTATATTGGGATGTTTGTTTAAAACTAACATAACAGTACTGAAGCGAAGCAAGTGAAAGAACCGGGCTAGCTAACTTGTGATGAGTTAGTAAACATTAGGAAAGAACTCTGACAACTCACAACTTGTCCCCGTTGTGCTCAGTAATTGGGACGATTTACAGTATAAAGGGTTCTGTTTTAGTGTTATCGAAGCCAATACAATAAAATATACTCAGAAGGGTCACTCTGCCCGTTTTCGGGGCCACGTGGATTAGAACATCGGGTCATTGGGTCATCGGGTACGTGTGCTAGAGGGCAACCGTTGTGCCAATGGTACTGGGTTCGAATCTGTGACGGGTGTCAGAGTGCCCTTAAATGCCTGATGAAAAGGGGATACAACCTTGTTCGATATATATAAAAGTCCTGACTCACTGTCTGACTCATCAACGTCCAGCCCAAACCCTTGGACCCATAAAGCTGAAATTTTGCACAGAGGTTCCCTTTATGATGCAGACAAGAAATAGGCCGGATTCTTTTTAAATTCCCACGGGATATGCAATAAAGAGGATTTATATTTTCGCTTTAAAGTTGCCTTATTTCCGTAACTATAATTATTAGAGACTCTAATTTGGCATATAAGTATGTAATTATAATCACTAATAACTATTTTCAGGATTTTCCGAAATTCCCACGGGATAGGGAATAAAGAAGATTTATATTTTTGCCTTAAGGTTGCCTTATTTATTATTAGATCAACGCCCAGCCCAAACCCTTTGGACCTAGAAATCTGAAATTTTATACAGAGGTTTTCTTTATGATGTAGACAAGGAATAAGGCCGGATTTTTTTTTAAAATTCCCACGGGATAGGGAATAAAGAGGATTTATAATTAATGTTTAGTTTCAAAGATATGAGCAAAGCCGTGGGCAAATGCTAGTATACATATAAAACACTTATAGTAAATCTCCTCAAAGTCAA
The DNA here is from genome assembly GCA_901482245.1 of Timema douglasi. Taxonomy (NCBI): domain Eukaryota; kingdom Metazoa; phylum Arthropoda; class Insecta; order Phasmatodea; family Timematidae; genus Timema; species Timema douglasi. Next base: position 36,292 of record CABEEJ010006405.1, read on the forward strand.
TAGGATAGTAGTAAAAACAACCAAAGTAGTTACGTTGGGTATATACGGATATTAAATAATATGTAGTGCTAGATAGATATTTTCTCGGTAAACTCTTTCTAATAAAGCGATCTTGGATAATTTCCTTCGCACCTTGTGTTTATAATAATTTGTTTCTATATCAAATAGATGGTATAGCAAAGTCCAAAAAAATGTACAAGTTGGTAACTTACAGATAAAACCGTCTTTGGGCTTTTTTAATCTGCGAAGGTTTTTATTCTACACCGTAGAGTCCATGGTGAAATGACACTAGTATTTCACACAATTAAATACAAGCTATTTACTGAACGCAACTTGTCATATACGTTACACACAAGAAGATTATGTTTCAAAGATGGGTCGACTCCTATATTTCTTGAACAAGAATCTCTAATCCTCATCTTAAATTTTCTTTCGGATCTAGAATCCAAGTTCGAGTCTTTGAATCTTTAAGAATGTACAATCGTGTTTAAAGTGAAAACATTGAAAAATTATTAAAAGTTGTTTATGACTTGGTGACTGCATTATCTTTTGTCTATTACGTCATAAACAACAAAGGTAGGTTTTTTTGTTTATTAAATTACTATAGCGATACAATTTTTCCTTTTTTTTCTATGATTTTGTTATTCCCACAGCTACAAAAGTATATATAATTGATTTTACCAAATCACCTCAAGTTGCTTTTTAAAGTCAAGTTCTTCATATTGTATTCGAGATACTTTATTGAGATTTTTACGAATCTCAAATCTCTCGGATACCATAGGATTCAAAGAAGTGAAGAATTCAAACGTCCCATCTCTAATATACTTATTTATTTATTTATTCCCCGCACATATGGGCACGCAGACATGGGCATCAGTTCTGTATTGTCTGGTTTGACAAGTAGGTGTACGAATTCCAGCTGTGTGTACCGAGTTATTTTTTTATACATGGTTCTTTTCTATCCACCTACGTGAATGTGGATACATTTCTTCTAAATTCTGTCACCCCTATTCCTACCCGATTGGTGTAAATACTCAGATACGCAGGATGGGTAGTAAAACAAGATGCAATAAAATCTTCAATCAACTATTTTTTTAAATATATTGTTGGAATCTACTCGCGATGGTACGGGGATGTTTAACAAATTGAAGTTTTCCGTTTGTTTTTTCCTCTTGCAGCCTCCAGGGTAGTTCCGGTGATTATTTAAACTCATCGTTGTTATATTTGTGAAATCACCAAGTAATCGCCGCGGTGAGGTAATTGTCTGATATAATTTATTGGTGTTTTTCAAGAGATTAAGAGTCCCGAGTTACTAGCAGGGCCCAGGTTTTTATGACACACGTCATCATTTTTGGTGGTACATCACAGACAATACTCGTGTCCAAATTAATTATGTTCATGATCACCCTGGTTGCGGAAACGTTTTCATAGGTCATTATTTGGTCCTTTTTTGTGTCATTTTGGATTTTTAGGTTATATTTCCTCGGTTTGAGTAATTTTTAGTCATTTTATAGCATTTTTGAGTCAGTTTTAGGCATTTATGTTGAATAAGTATATTACCTAGTATATACCTAGTTTCGACATTTTATAAATCCATAGATACTCAAGCATAGTATATTCAACACAAAGTGGTCGGAATGAAAAGATGATGTAGTAAAAGAACTTTGTATCATAGTTACTTGTTTTGTTGTAAAATACACACTCCTGGTAGGACACTGTTATTAGGCTGTAAATCTATATTCACAAGGTCACGGCCCGCGGGACATTTCTGACCAGATCATTTGTCTGCAATGTGTTTATATTATAATCCTGACTGCAGTCATGTACTTAAACAATTAATAATGGTTTAATTTCAGCATTAACATAATTTTGAATAACAAAAAACTTTTATAACTATTTCAAACTGTGATATATTTATTTATCGCTTTAAATATTTGAGTGTGGGAATTTTAACTTAGTTAATTTAGTAAATACTTATCATAATATATTTTGTTAGCCCACATAAACATTTAAAAGATTATAACTTGATGAATATTATCAAATGTACTGAATAATTACTCCAAATTGTAGATATTTTAATAATACTTAAATTATAAAGGAGGAAAATTTATTTAATTGTCAAAGTGAGTGTTTGGACTAAATTAATTTACATGACTTAAATTAAAAACATTGATAGTATCACCCTCGGTTAAAAAATAGACAATATATGTATCTACATTAAAATAAAAAACTTACAAAATTTTGTTAATATTATTTTTAAATATGTTGTATTTTATCAACCAATATAATTAAGCTCGGTTCATAACTTGTTGTCTCCAATAGAACACAAGATTCACTTAAGTACGAACCAATAAAATGTCTAACCATTGACTTATAAAGTACATTAGAGAAAACAGTGAATGACATAACGGTCTAAAATATTACTGACCTTAAAAAATCATAAAACGTTTGAAAAAGTTTTATCATAGAAGGTTCCGTTTCAAGCTATTACTTCTGAAGCAGTTATTTGTAAATCAAGGTTTATATTTAACAGAATGCAAGAGTTTAGTTGTTAATGGGTTTTAATTGCATACGAGTATTTTTCAGTTTTTATTTTCATAAAAAGAATGCTAAATTTAGTTGTGTATATTCATTAAGGGAATTTATTAATAATGTTTAGGTATTTTTTTGCTTATTATAAACTTGCACATAGCAAAAGCCTTTACAAAGATTGAACTTGGAAAAAATTGCTTGTATAGCGTAATTCTAACAGATATTAATGGTGAATGATGGCGACGTGGGAGATATCTTGAGAATCACTTAATACATTATTTGAATGGCACTATTATTAATTTAAAACTTCATGAGCAACCAATTGAAGAGTTTCTGACGCCAATGAACTATCCAGAAAGTCTAAGCTTTACCACAATCCATATTGTTTTAGTAATACTACAAATACTATTGAACATAACTATTGGACAACCTTCTAACACAAGCCATCAACCAAGTGGACTATATTTTGTGCCAACTCTATCCGGAATGTAATGCGAGGAAAATCACATGTGTTATCTCTTATCAACAATCAACCAGAATATAAACTTAACTACCCTTCTACGATAAGTATGGCCATGTTTCCGGTTGATGGTTGTCAACAACCAACCAGAATATGATCTAAAATACCTATCTACGTCGAGTATGGCCATGCCAGATGCTGGTTGTCAACAATCAAGCAGAATATAATCTAAAATACCACTCTATGAGATGTATGGTCATGTCAGTCAGAGATGGTAAACCATCAACAGGAAATATATTTTACAATAGCTATTTACAACATGAAGGTCTATGTCAGCTACAATCATCTGTCAAGACACGAACTAGGGCCAGTTAGACCTCAAGTGCAGTGTTACGTGCGCTAAATACATGATGACACCCACACAAACTCTAATGGAATGTGAAACTGGCCCATTCCATTCTAGTCTGAGTAGGTGTCATTATGCATTTAGTGTAACATCGCACTTGAGGAGAACTAGAGCTGACTGTAAAAGTAACCCTTAGGTTCAATCACGGATATTCTAGTATGGCAATGACGTGAGTCTTCAATCCTGGCAGCAAGTGTGAGCAGTAGAATGTCTGTGTTGTCAACAACCCCCTGAGGCCTACCTGTGAGTGTGAGGAGTAGAATGTCTGTGTTGTCAAC
>CABEEJ010006406.1:7171-39966 GCA_901482245.1 Timema douglasi
AAAAGATTTTTTTTTTTTACCATAAATGTACTTCCAACTGCAAGAATTTTAAAATTATTTAATGATTGGGTTGAAATATTCAATTCATTAGTTTCTGTTAACCTAAACAATCATGACAAACAAAATCATATAGATTGGGCCAAAATTAATAATCTACTTTTCCTGAAATATCACTCTATTTGTGTTTAAATGTGTGTGTAACTACTTCTACTATAAAAGACAAAAGAAAGGCAGAAGATGTCACCTTTGTGCATTGGATTCTTATTATATTTTTCCTCTTTCCATAGTTAGGCTTTCCTCATTAAATTTACTCTTATTCGTTTATTTTTCCTTTTTTTAATTTTTATCAATTTCCATTATTATAAAATTAATTAGCGACTGGACCACCCCATTTTTTTTACTGTTGTTGGTTGTTGTTGGTTGTTGCTGGTGGGTGTTGTTATTGTTGTTATTATTATTATTATTATTATTATTATTATTATTAGTAGTAGTAGTAGTAGTAGTAGTAGTAGTAGTAGTAGTAGTAGCACCACGTCTTACTACCCATTCAGGTTATACCCACTTAAACTAATGTGTAATAGTACGGTGATTGTGAGATGAAATGGAGGACCTACAGTTTAACGTGGGATCCAAACCAAGGTGGAGACCTGGCATTCCACACCTAATTTTTAAACATATTAAATTGCCTATAGGTTATTCCAACATTTTTTATTTCTATTATACTTCTCTTACCTATTTCTAACCTAGTTTTTTTCCCACAATGTTCTTTAAATATTATAAACAAATATGAAATCTACTCACACATCAACAATATTGGATGAAGAAAATTATACTACATGCTTCTAAACTAGCATTACTCAATAGTCATGTAAACTTTCTTCAAACTTGTATTAATTTGAACATAGCCCCAAAAGGCTTCTGTATCAAAACTCCTATATTCTATATCTGCCATCCCTCCAGTAATAAGACAACATTTCACTCTCCTTAACACAATACATTCAAGAGAACTCAATATAACCTTATTCAATCAGTATCAGAAACTAGCCCTGCACCACTCTATACAACTTTTCTCTTTTTCCAGGATAATTTTTCTATCCTCTTTTCAACTCATTCAACTTGTGAACAGCATTCTACAAACAGCAGTAGATATTCAAGCAAAAAAAAAAAGCCAATGGTCATCTCTAAACACTTTCTAAACTTTGTATCCTCTCACCCAAAACCACGTCACAACCAGCACCTGAGATAAATGGACCCATATCCATTAATCATACTTTTATTACCATCAAGCCCTCACTAGACAACATACTCAACCTCCCCCACCCAAAAGGACAACTTGTACACCCTCTAATAAATCCATCAAGAATAACAAAACCAGCATTACATTCATCATTTGACCTGACAACAGTTCAATCCTGAACCTATCAGAGCACAATATCTAGGAGATAAAGCCCTTTAATAAGCCCACCAACAATAGCATAACTAGCATTTATTCCACCAATGGTCAAGACAACAGTTCCATCCTGAACTTATAAGAATACAATCTCTAAAAACAAGAAATAAATGTCCTGTCCAAGGGTCTCGCCTTTCATCTCATTCTCAATTTGATAGCTTATCCAAGGTTCAGGATGTCCTTTCCTATGCTCGCACTCAAGGTTGAATTTTTTTTTTAAACAAATCCTATACTACCAGCCATATTACAGCCTATACTACAAAGCCATAGCATCCCTCAATAAGTTCAAGCCACCTTCAGAGTGGGACCCCCCACCACTATTCTTTGAACACCCTTTGGAACAGTTCATCACTAACCTCCTTTCCAATATAGCCGATCCGCTCTTCCCGAAGACACTACCGTTGAAACGGAACCTCAATACCAACAAACAAAATGCTATTGAAGCACTAAAAAAACAACAGTAATATCATCCTACCAGCTGACAAGGGCTCCATCACAGTTGTCTTGAACCATATTAACTATATTACAGAGGTACAAAGTCAGCTATCTGACCACTCCACAGAAGACCCAACTGAAGATCACAATGCACAGATAAAATAGTTCCTACAATGTGAAGGTCCCCTACAGAATCTCACCATTAACTCAATTCAACTTCTCTTTCCACAAAAACTTCAAACTCCCACATTGTATCTCCTCCCTAAAATCCACAAAGAAATTAAATTAGACCTCCACCTAGCCGGCGATTGTATCTGGTTGCGGCTCTCCAAATGAGATAATTTAATTTCTGGTTGATTCACACCTACAACCCTTTGTAAAACAACTTCCCTCATTCATAGAGAATAAAAAACACTTCTTGGACAAAATTAAAAAGATTAAAAACCTTCCACCAAACTGTTTTCTGGTCACTACTGATGTAACAGCACTCTACACTAACATCTCTCATGTGCATGGAATGTCAGCAATGGAGCCTTTCTTAGAGTACAGACCTCCTGGGTCCAAACCTACCACTACTTTCCTGGTGGAGTTGGCTAGGGTGATCCTTAAATTCAACAACTTTTGTTTCCTAGACAAACACTACCTACAGATAACGGGCACAGCTATGGGTGCATGCATGGCTCCTTCATATGCAAATCTTTACATGGGACTACTAGAAGAACACTTTTTACAATCTCAGCCCATCAAACCCTCTCCTAGGCTTCGCTACATCGACGACATTTTCATGATCTGGCCTCAGTCTGAAGCATATTTGAACATCTTTCTAGATAATCTCAACAATAGTAGCTCCTTAAATTTCTCCATTATCATAGCAGCCATCCTTTATACACAAAAAGGTATCTACCATTCAGCCTTGTCACGCGAGACAACTGGATATGTTCAGAACATGATGATCTAACTGAATAGTGTAAACAACTCTTCGCAGCTTTTCTAAGCAGAGGTTACCCTAAGCCTTTAATAAACAACCAAATCTCCAGATCACTCGCCAGAGATGGCTATGGCCCTACAAAAAGAAAAGTTGAGGACATCCCTCTCACAACACAATACCATCCTGGTCTACAACGAATAAACACCATCCTTAAAAGTGGCTACAAATTCCTAACCAGGTTCACCCATACCCAAAACTTCCTTAGTCCATCCCTAAGAGTCACTTTCAAGTGGCGACCCAATCTCCACAATATTCTAGTCCGTCACAAAATTCCTGACCTCAAGAGAATCCGAGAAGAAAAATCAACTACCAAAGGTTCATACCCTTGCGGTAGCACCCATTGCAGCACATGTGGACTCCACTTACCAGCTACAAAGCCCCTGTTCATTACAAATGCAAAATAAATAATTTTATATATCAACTACAGTGCAAATCATGTAATGGAGAATATTTAGGCCTCTCTCAGACAGCAAATGAACAATTATGGTTTTGACACAAACCACAAAGATCAGGATAAGCCTGTACCCATTCATGCTGGTACCCACAACCAGGTCGTTCAAACCTGCTACACCTCCAAAATACTAAGAGCATTTCCTAAAGAGTGCAAAAGTTCTCAACTAAGACAGTGGGAACTGGCCCAGCAATGGATTACCATGAATCAAGATTACCACTAGGCCTCAATAGAAGATAATGTCTTTTTATATAAGATTAACCTTTTCAAATATATACATATATATATATATATATATATATATACCGTTATTACCGTTATTACCGTTATTACCGTTATTACCGTTATTAATATAATTATCTTTAATAGTCTGCTTTAAAATATATATATATTACCAACCATAGCCAAACTTTGAGAAATTTATCTTTACTCTCAAAAACAGTTGGCACAGTGTTTTTCACACAGTTTCTTTGTTTGATTCAAAATGGAGTAATCCGGTGTTTGTGTGAAGTGTATTCCCTCTTCTCCCTTTGTGTTGGATAAAGGCAACAATGCTGAAATATTAATTTATTTGTGTTTAAATGTGTGTGTGACTACTTCTACTATAGAAGACGAATGAAAGGAAGAATATGTCACCGTTGTGCATTGGATTCTTCCCACATTTTTCCTCTTTCCCTTGGTGGGCTTTCTTCATTAAATTTACTCTTGTTAGTTTATTTTTCCTTTTTCTTTATTTTCACCAATTTCCATTGTTATAAAATTATTTAGCTATTTGGCCACCTCATTTTTAAACATACTTTAGTTTAGGAAATAAGCGAATTCATACTATGAATGTTGTTTGTACAACGTTAAAGTGGCATTTACAGCAAACCCAGTAGCAACTCTAGAAGGGGAGGATCTGCCCCCTTCCTCCCTAGACCATAAATAATATTAATAAGAACTTCTATCATATTAAGTAAGACTAAAAAGTAGTAGGCATAATATAAAAATTTTATACTGGCTACATTTTAAGGCCATGATTAAGACTTTATAGTCAAAAGCTATACCACTAGGCACATTAAAAGTAGGTACCCCTAAAATTCCCAATTGAAAAAAATAATGTTGATACATTGTATACCAACAGCCTCATCTCTCATGTGGGGAAGATCATGGCAAGAATACTCAACAGATGACTGGAAGAGAAAAAAGAAAGTGTGATGGAAGAAGAGCAATTTGGATTCAGAAAAGGAACTAAATTTGACATCAGGAGGCTGGGAATAATTTCAGAGAGTTTTCTGGAAGTCAAGAAATAGGTTAACATTGGTTTCATTGGCTGGCAAAAGACGTTTGATATAGTGAGGTTGAAGAAACTTTAGGAAATACTCAAGATCGGCATCAACTGGACGGACAGAAGGCTTATTGCAAACCTTTACCTGGCACAGCGACTGAAGGGGAGGTTGAATAATTGAGAGACCTTGAGCATAGAGATAGGACAAAAAATTATCCAGGGATGCTGTTTGTCACCCAGTTTGTTCAACTTGTAAGGAGTGGGGCTGGTCAAAGAAGCTCTGGAGGGACATGGAAATTTCAGGATAGGAGGACGCATCATCAGCACAATAAAATATGAAGATGACCTAGCATTTCTAGACAAAAATGAAGAATAAGTGCAGGAGCAGATATGGCATGGAGAGCAGCAGTGAGAAGTCAAAAGTGATGGTGATTTCAAAAAATAAAGAGCCACCAAAATTTAAACTTGGAAACTAGGGGTTGGAAAATATAGAGTATTTCAAGTACCTGTGGGAAGTCTGCTGATAAAGGATGCAAACTGCACCAAAGAAATTAGTTCTAAGATCACCATGGCCAAGGAGGGTTTCAATAAGAAGAGGTTATTGCTGGCCAGCAAGTTGAGGAAAGAACTGATGAAATGCTACATTTGGCATATTGCACTGTATGAATCTTGGACTCTTAGGAAGATGGAAAGAAATATTTGGAGAGCTTTGAAATGTGGTCTGGAAAAGACTTGATAAAATCAGGTGGAAAGACAGGGTGACAAATTAAGAACTCCTATGAAAAGTGGGTGAGAAAAAAATCATTTGGGATACGATTCTTTGGGACAAAGCAAATTGGATTGGACACAGGAGGAAATTTCTTCTGCTCAATGACATAGAAGGAAAGGTTGAGGGAAAGAGGAGCTTAGGAAGAAGAAAGATTAAAATATTAGATGATATGTAGGAAAGAAAAAAAAATTCTGGGCACTCAAGGAGGAGGCAGAAGACAGGGCTGCATTGGCGGTCTAAGATCATAATCATCCTCATCAGCAGCACTGTCGTTTTTTTAGTATTATTAATATTACTATTATTATTACTAGTACTATTATTATTATTATTTACTGCGGGTGACGCCGGGGAGGACGAACGTGTGTTGCAGGTAGCTCCACAGTCTTTTGATTCCCCTGTGAGCCATCATGACTTCTAACTGTGATAATTGTAATAAAATAATTAAGGACGGGCACTCGGTAAAATGTTTCAGTTGTGAAAGTGATTTTCATTTCAGTGACTGCTCTGGGATTAGCTTAAGCATCTAAAGCCAAGTCGGAGAACCTTAAAAAAGCATGGCACTGTAAAGAGTGTCGCTCAGTGAATGCGTATGCTTCCGCCGAAGAAGATAATGTGGATCTGGTGAGTGTAAGTGACTTATCACTTTTAGCTGCCTAACTGAAATTGCATCACTTAAATCAGAAGTGAGCAATCTCAAAACTATAAATCAATCTCTCTCTGAGAAAAAGTAGTTCTTGAAAATAAAATAAACTCTCTGGAACAATACACTAGAAGAAATAATATGGAAATACACGGTATGGTCCAAACACCTAACGAAAATTTAGAAGATAATCTGGCAATACTGGCCCAAGCACAAGAAGAGGTAGAACTCAAGGTCGATGACATTGAAATTGCTCACCGCCTACCTACCCCTCATGTAAACAGACAGTCATTGTTTGTTTTGCCTCCAGGCGGAAAAGAGAGGAATTGATGACAGCTGTACGTTCAAAAAATAGATATTCATGTAGGAAGTTAGTGAACGACGATGTATTTACTAATGATGACAAAAGTCCTTTGTTATTCAACAATAACTTGTCGCAGTACTTCAAGACCTTGTTGTGGAAGGCAAAATCAAAAGGTAGGGAAAGAGGCTGCTGTTATGTGTTGGGAAAAAATTAAATATTCTTGCGAGGAAATAATTGTAATTCAACAAAATAATAGCATTGAAAAAATTGTGTGTTTGTATATTATCTAGATCAAATTTGTTAATATAAGTTACAAAATATTGATAGATGACACTAACGAACTGTTAACTGATATAAATTTTAATTCAAACACAGGAGGATAATAAAAGCCTAAAGAATTTTCAAAAAACTTTAAAAATTCAAATAATAATAGCTTGAATGTGATCGCTTGGAATGTCAGATCTCTAAAAAATAATTGGAGTGAAATTGATTTTTTGTTAAATAAGGTAGTTTTTTTATACTATCATACTTACTGAAATGTGGATAACAAACGAACAAGTAAATCTTTATAACATAGAAGGATATAACACTTATAATTATTGTAGGGAGAAATCTCGAGGCGGTGGAGTAATTTTATTTGTAAAGAACGCACACAGCTTCCATTTAAAACCGCAAAACACAAAACACTTTAAAAGCATTCAAGGGAAACTGATCAGAAGTCAAAATAAAAAATATAATATAATAACTCTATATAAGCCACCAGTTAGTAATAAGTGTGACTTTATACAAGAACTTGACGAGAACTTAGACCACTATCCTACAAAAGAAAACCTCATTGTAGCAGGTGAGACAAACATTAACATAAAAGACAAATATAACCCAGTCCATACTAGATATGAAACTATGATGTCAGAAAAGGGCCTACTCGGGAAGAAGTTTCTGAAAACAATTTAGTTAGATCAGTTATTGACCACCTATTTATATATATACCAAAAGATCACTATGCTGTATACCTGAAATAATTATTATAAAAATGTCAAAAGATCACTATGCTGTAATACCTGGAATAATTAGTATAAAAATGTCAGATCAATACCCTACAGCAATGAAAATAATGTATAAAAAAATACACCAAATAAATGCTCACTGTCTCCTGCAGTCAAAATACTTACAATAAATTGAACCTGACTAAGGACTTACAAGGCTTGAACACAAAATATGACCAAATAATTTTGACTTTTAAGGAAGTATATAATACAACAAATTGGCCAATCTCAGAACAAAATACAACAAACACAATTTGGATTAATACATGCCTTTTAGGAAACATTAAAATCAGAGATAAACTCTATTGTCAAAGGAAGTCAAATTCAACCAATATAATTTATGAGCAGGAATATAAAAAGGAAAGGAAAAGGTAAAAAGAACTATAAACAAAGCCAAAATTGAACATCATAGGAAATTATTTAGGGACTTAAAAGGTAACATGAAAAACATGTGGTGCGAAGTAAAGAAAATTATAGGTAAACGTAGCAAAAATAACTAAGATGAAGAGCTTATGCACACATTTAAGAATACAGAGAACTTGAAAACTGTGTGTAACAATTTTGCATTTTCTTTTGACAGTGGAATAATTGAAATATTGCATAAATGTGATCTAAAACTACTTACACAAATGGAAGACACAATAGCCAACACTTCGTTGTTCATATCTAAAACCACCTGTACAGAAATTAATAAAATAATCTCTTCATTGAAACAAAACAAATCGCCAGGCTATGATAACATTACAATGATGGAAATATGAAAGATAGGACCAAATTTAATTCCAGCACTAGTAGAGATAATAAATACTTCAATAAAAATTGGCACATTTCCCAACCATTCGAAATGCTCTCTTATTAAACCCATTTACAAAGGTGGGAGCCATTTAGACTATGGTAATTACAGACCAATAGCAATACTACCAACTTTTGAGAATATATTAGAAAGATACATGGCTAAAAAATTGAACTATTTAAATAAATTCAATATAATAAACCCAAGGCAATATAGATTTCAAAAACACAAAAGTGCTAAAAACCTTCTAGAGCATTTATCTAATAAAATTAATAAAGCTCTTAAGCATGTTTTGGCCTTTTTTAATGACTTCAAAAAAGCATTTGACACACTTGACATTGATATATTATTAAGATCATTAAAAATGATTGGAATTGGTGGACCATACTTAAGATGGTTTAGGGACTATCTCACTAACAGACGTTTCTATGTACAAATTAGCACTCAAAAAAGAAACCAAAGTGACAAAATATGGGAGTACCACAAGCATGGACGTGCCTGGTAGAGGGGACGGGGGGGACAAGTCCCCCCCTAATATTAGAGGAAAATTATCCTTAGATTCAATAAAGTATATATTGATTCATTTGATTAGTATTGTGCTTGTAAACTATTTTATTTGCAAGCTCTTAACGTTTTCAGATAATTGCAGAAATCTTGTAAATGCTAAGAATAAAATAGTGGTGTGTGTGCTGTTGTTTAATGTTTTGTGAATAAATTAGTTTATGTAATACATATGTCGTATTTGCTAATGTGTTTGTAAAAGTGAACTTGATATAATCAGCGCGATTTGAAAACTATTTTGACTATGAATAATTTCTTATCAAAACAAAACGTGATTCACCAACTGAACTATAATCTCCTAATAAACACTGCTTTCGCGAGTCTGATGAAAAGTCCATTCGAGTCAACTTAAATTTTAACAAAACAGAATATTTGTTGAATCAATCACAAGTTTATAACTGTGAAAGCAATACCAGCTACCAACCAAATTTCCTACTCAGAATTTAAAAGTAAAAATACTTCGGTTTCACCCAGCATGGTACAAGGCGTTCAATTGGCTGCATTTAGATGCCTTTACAAACAATGCAGATGGAGATATTTATTTTTATTGTGATAGATATAATAAATTATGTCCTGATAATGATATTGCTAGGAAAATGGATTCAGCGTTTTATAGAAATGGATTTAAAAACTGGAAAAAGGCATCGGGCAAGTTTAGTTCACATAAAAATAAGATAGTACTTTACCAGCAGTTTTAAGTTATAGACAGCTGAAAAACCCGACTAATTCCCAGTTAAATTCTCCTTTAATTTATGAAAGTAATATTTCTAGGGAATGTCTTCAAAATTTTCAGCTCAATCAAATATTTAGCCATGCAAGGTTAAGCTTTAAGAGGAAATCAACAAGAAAGTGGAAACTTATATCATCTATTAAAACTACTTTCCGAGTATGATTCCTATCTTGCAAATTGGTTGAATAAGGAATGAGAGGTATACACAGATGGTAAAATTCAAAATGATATTTTGGAAATAATGGGAAATGAAATTGTGAGAAATCCTTGTTCTGAAATTCAATCTTCTAAATTTAATTTGTTTTCTTTGATTTGTGATGGTACACATAATATTACTGGGACTGAACCGCTTAGCATATATGTGCATAGGGTTTATGAAAACTTAGAGCCTTATGAAAGTTTGTTGAAACTATGCAGTGCTACTAAAACAACTGGAGGGTCGATTGCAGCCATTCTTTTTGATATAATGACCAGAGTTCAACCACCTCTTTCGAACTTGCGCGGACAAACCTACGATGGTGATCCAAATATGAGTGGGATCAACAAAGGAGTACATTCTATAATAAAGGATGGACAGCTTTTAGTCGTGTTTGCTAACTGTGGGACACATTGCACTAACTTGGTAACAAGGGATGCATGTGAACATCAATTACTGTGAGGAATTCAATGCAATGGGCACATGATCCAGGAGTTTTGTTTTCACATTCATTGACAGCTAAAACTAGGTTTATTAATATCCAAGAAACTGCTTCTAGTGGTCCTTTGCCATCTAAGGCCAGAATCAAGCCCCTTTGTCCAACCAGATGGATATACAGAGGTGCTCAGGTTGAAGAGATTCTGGAAAACTATTCCATGCTTTTAGAAACACTTGAAGCACTGTCTAGTAAAGCAAATACATTACAGACAGAAAGTGGGTGTTTGAGTCAGGAGAAACTATTTTAGACTTCCCGATGGCAAGGAAAATAATACATAATTTTGAAATTTTAATAAATCTTTTCAAGGAAGAAAAATGAGTACTTACGAACATATACAAGCCACAGAAATAGTGTCTTCAAGTTTACAGAGACTCAACGAAATTGTAGAGTTTTTACTAATTCGGGAAGAAGCTAACAAAATCATTGTTGCCAACAATATGCAACCTCTTTCTTTGCCAAGACAGAAAAAACCACCAATGCCTTACACAGGTCCTGCTACAGCGTTCACTTCTACTTCAGTCGAGGACTACTCTCGCCATGAGTATTTAGCCATTATAGACACAGATGTTGGAAGTCTAAGGTAAAGATTTGATCAAGAAGGACTTGATCGCATGAGAAAGTTGGAAATGAATCTTTTAAAAGGAGAAATAAGCCCAGTGCTGAAAATGTTTCCTGAAATTAGAGAGATTTTGAAATTGAACAAAAAACCTTTTTCGTTTAAATACACCTACTTGTGTTGAAGATGCCATAATCTCATTTCGAGGGCTATCTCCTGAAGTGAGATCAATGATCAGTAATGTTGGGGTTCTGTGGCATATACTGCTGGTTTTTCCAAGCTCGTTGTGTGAGGTGGAAAGATCATTTAATTCGTTACGTTGCCTTAAAACGTACTTGAGGAACAATATGACACAGAGGCCCATTAATCATATGGTTGGGTGTCAAACGCATAAAGATATATTGGACAAGATAGGCATTCATAATCTTATGAACAAGTTTATTGTAACTAATGAACGAAGAAAGTGTTTGGTTAAGCCTAAGCTAATCTTAAATAATAGCTTCTTCATCTTCATATAAATGTATCTTGTATTACATATAAGTACCATTTTATTTATATGTTGTGTTGTCATTGTCATACATTAAATATAGTTCCTATTATTTATTTAATAAAACTTTACTCATTCTCTTGCCGGTAGGGTTATAGTTATTTAAAATGTTGGACAATTAAGAAAAAAAAATATTTTGATCAGAGCTAAAAAAAATTAAATTGATATTAATGTTCATTTGAAACA
This sequence comes from Timema douglasi, assembly GCA_901482245.1. Taxonomy (NCBI): domain Eukaryota; kingdom Metazoa; phylum Arthropoda; class Insecta; order Phasmatodea; family Timematidae; genus Timema; species Timema douglasi. Next base: position 18,590 of record CABEEJ010006406.1, read on the forward strand.
TTTATATTGAATATGAAACTGAGTTTAAGAGCATTGCTAGCGTAGGCTTCGTTTAGACTAAGTATATAAAGATTTTTTATTAGCGAGTGTCAAATCACTTATAATATTTTGCGTCCCCGTCCCCCCCAAGGTCTGAAAGCCAGGCACGTCCATGACCACAAGGCTCAATAGTAGGACCTATTCTATATCTAATTTACGTCAATACTATCATAAGACAAGTAAAGCATGAACACATCTACCTACACACAGACGACACCACAATACTGACTATTCACTAAAACCTCCAAATAGCAGAATACAACCTGCAACAAGACTACAACGAGATACAAATATGGACTCATGATCATTATCTAATAATAAATGCAAATAAAACTAAAGTTATACATACCTGTTCTCCTAAAATGCACCATACAAGAGTCAATATTACGCATAACAGCTATAATTGTTTACATAAATGGACACAAACATGTTAAGACTGAATCTAAAAACTGGACACAACAGACAGTCATACTTACCTTAGACTAATAATTGACAATCATCGTAAATGGGACAGGCACATACAAAAACTTGAGAACAAACTAAAAGGATTGACATATGTTTTTCACCATCTTAGAATGTACTTGGATATCAAAATGTTAGTAATAATATATAAATCATTAGTTAAATCAATAATATCTTATTGCATAATACATTTAACATAAAATTCTACTTCTTAACCAAGTATATGAGTACAGCCTCTTTATAGGATATTACCATTCCATTATATACAAGCAAATAAAAACCCATTCAATTAACACCCGCTCAATATCTAACAAGGAAGTGTATACAATCGGCAAATATTCTAATTATTATGGTAAACAGGAACTGAGATGTACCAGCCCCAAATTGTTTAATTTACTACCACTAGCACTCTGAGAAATCTCTCAAATAAGTATAGCGAAAAGTAAGATTAAAAACTGGATACTTCAAGGCATGCTTCAAACAACTATGTAAATATTTTTGAGAGGAAATGTTATGATATGTGAAAAACTTTTTGTTTTTTAATTATTTTTTTATAATATTTTTTTTTATATATTTAACTGCAAGACCTGAAAATGTACCTTTAGATATTTCGGGATTGTATCAAAAAATCAATTATGTAATTTTCTTTTAAATCCTAAACAACAACAACCAACAAACAACAACCACCACCACCACCACCACCATAATTATTATTAGCATCACGTCATACTACCCGTTCGGGTTATACGCATTTATGCTAATGTGTAATGGTAGGGTGATTGTGAGATGAAATGGAGGACATACAGTTTAACGTGGAATCCAAACCATGGTAGAGGCCTGGCATTCCACAGATTCAGAGGTTGTGATTAATACACATTTTGTCAGAGGTGAAGGAATGGTTTGGCAATCAGATAAATCTGTGCCGGGACCGGGGATTGAACCCTGGACCCCCAACACAGACGTCTGACACCTTAAACCTAGACCAGCATGTCATACGCGATCTAAGTTCACTGACAAAAGGAATGAACCTATCATAAGACAGAACAATTAATAATAACAATATTAACGCTTGGTCATAGACAAATAAAACCCTAATTGATACTGCCTTATTTTTTAAAGCATTTAAAAATAAAGGTACACGAAAATAACATTTAACTATTAGCAACCATTCTTATGTATAAGTACATCAGTAGTTTTAAGGCTCTTAACATTATAAGTGTGGTTACACCTGCGACCACACTTGGAGAAGACTTCAGAACCCCTCGTACTCACACCCAAATTGGGATTTGAAGTGACGAGGCTATCAGAGCTAGTTATTCAACACATTAAGGGAGAGTGCCGTAGGAATCACTAGCTCTTATTGGGATGGGTGGGGGAAACAGAACAAACCTATTTTCACTTGAAATTAGAAAATCGGAAATATTTTGTACAAATATGTGTTATTCTAACAAAAATAATCATTTATGCACTGTTCCAAATGTGGATTCTCAATTATATGAATAAAACCATTCAATATTTATTTAAAGGTACTAAGAGTGTCCCATTTGAGCAGATTATTGCAAGGGAGGTGGGAGGTGGGGTTTACGTGCTTGCATAGCGTCACCCTTGTATAGTTTAATAGGGGTCTCAGTCACAGTATGTTGTCTGTGACTAATTAAAATTTCTTTAAAAAAAGTAATAATATCTTCTAATAAGGTAAAAAAAAATCCTACAAACTTTTATTTCTATAACATATAGAAAATATTATGGGTTTAAACAGTTGAAAACTGTGATTTACTCATTTATAAAGGACAAACACTAACAAAGTAGTTCTAAATTAAGTAATAAAACTGATTTTCCTTAAACATTCTATAATTTCTTTCTTGCCTTTATTCATTTATTTAACTTTTTCATTTATTTGAGGTATTTAATGTGCATTTTCTGAACCAAATAATTATATCAGCATAAGGCTTATAAATGAACTTAAATCTAGACTGAAGAAACATGACATCAAGCCCAAGTCTGTTAATTCATTATTGTGAAAGGAGAAATACACATTTCATCAATGGAACTTTTATTTCAGGCATGCGAGGAATCGAACCCTCGACCCTTAGCTCAGTAAATAGATTTGCTACCGACTGAGCTGAGGTGTCGAATCCTGCCATTATTCATGACCCAAATAGTAGTGTATGAATTTAGAATATTTGAGTGATTTTTATTATAGCTTACTCTAAACTAAAAAAAAAAGTTGCTTAGAACACTTTCATAAGTTAGTTACCTTAAGGTACCATAAATACAACTTTAAATAGCCACATGAAACAAATTATTTATACATTTCTTTGGGCTCCTACAGCTAACCCCCATTTTCCCTTAAATTTCATTCTAACTACAGCTTTGATTGTATGTCCTCTCCTTCACCCCCCCTCCTCCAAATAAATTTCTGGGTGCACCACTGCACAAACCATTTTCATAGGCCTTAAGAACAAAATGAATATTACTTACAGCACAACATTTAAACTCTCCATTTTCATTTATATGAAGCGTGTTGGGACATCAAAACAAACTTTCTACTGGTGGAAACAAAGTTGTAGAATGGGGGTAGACGGAAGGGGAGAGAGGGGATTTAAAGCATTTAAAAATAAAGGTACACGAAAATAACATTTAACTATTAGCAACCATTCTTATGTATAAGTACATCAGTAGTTTTAAGGCTCTTAACATTATAAGTGTGGTTACACCTGCGACCACACTTGGAGAAGACTTCAGAACCCCTCGTACTCACACCCAAATTGGGATTTGAAGTGACGAGGCTATCAGAGCTAGTTATTCAACACATTAAGGGAGAGTGCCGTAGGAATCACTAGCTCTTATTGGGATGGGTGGGGGAAACAGAACAAACCTATTTTCACTTGAAATTAGAAAATCGGAAATATTTTGTACAAATATGTGTTATTCTAACAAAAATAATCATTTATGCACTGTTCCAAATGTGGATTCTCAATTATATGAATAAAACCATTCAATATTTATTTAAAGGTACTAAGAGTGTCCCATTTGAGCAGATTATTGCAAGGGAGGTGGGAGGTGGGGTTTACGTGCTTGCATAGCGTCACCCTTGTATAGTTTAATAGGGGTCTCAGTCACAGTATGTTGTCTGTGACTAATTAAAATTTCTTTAAAAAAAGTAATAATATCTTCTAATAAGGTAAAAAAAAATCCTACAAACTTTTATTTCTATAACATATAGAAAATATTATGGGTTTAAACAGTTGAAAACTGTGATTTACTCATTTATAAAGGACAAACACTAACAAAGTAGTTCTAAATTAAGTAATAAAACTGATTTTCCTTAAACATTCTATAATTTCTTTCTTGCCTTTATTCATTTATTTAACTTTTTCATTTATTTGAGGTATTTAATGTGCATTTTCTGAACCAAATAATTATATCAGCATAAGGCTTATAAATGAACTTAAATCTAGACTGAAGAAACATGACATCAAGCCCAAGTCTGTTAATTCATTATTGTGAAAGGAGAAATACACATTTCATCAATGGAACTTTTATTTCAGGCATGCGAGGAATCGAACCCTCGACCCTTAGCTCAGTAAATAGATTTGCTACCGACTGAGCTGAGGTGTCGAATCCTGCCATTATTCATGACCCAAATAGTAGTGTATGAATTTAGAATATTTGAGTGATTTTTATTATAGCTTACTCTAAACTAAAAAAAAAAGTTGCTTAGAACACTTTCATAAGTTAGTTACCTTAAGGTACCATAAATACAACTTTAAATAGCCACATGAAACAAATTATTTATACATTTCTTTGGGCTCCTACAGCTAACCCCCATTTTCCCTTAAATTTCATTCTAACTACAGCTTTGATTGTATGTCCTCTCCTTCACCCCCCCTCCTCCAAATAAATTTCTGGGTGCACCACTGCACAAACCATTTTCATAGGCCTTAAGAACAAAATGAATATTACTTACAGCACAACATTTAAACTCTCCATTTTCATTTATATGAAGCGTGTTGGGACATCAAAACAAACTTTCTACTGGTGGAAACAAAGTTGTAGAATGGGGGTAGACGGAAGGGGAGAGAGGGGTAATGTTGGGAAGCCCGGTAATTTGATGGGACTTTCTAAAGGATGTACAGATATACGCACAGAAACTTTTATTGGTTTTTTTTAACACGAGTGTCCTATTACCCATTCAGGTTGTACGCTTATGTACTAGTTAAGCTAATGAGTCGGGGATGAGAAGGATTGAATTTAGAGAAGTGTACCCATGTTTGCATGAAGAGAATGGAAAACCATTTAGGAAATACCACCTTCACTACACCCACCAATAATTGAACCACACTCTCCTCGTCTATTCTAGTCTAATGCAAAAGTTGTGCCTTAGACCATTCAGCCAAGAAAGTGCGTTTTTTTATTTATTAGGGGTATAGCAATTTCTTTTTAAGGACTCCTTTACCTTCCCCAAGAAAAGCTTTCCATGCTCTCAAGTGGAATATTGCTTCAATAGTTTTCATGGAAAATATCTCAGCATAAAAGAAAAAGGTTTTTTTTTTTCCGTCTAACCATTTGGGTTATACACTGATGTACTAATTATGTAAATGTGCTGGGGATAAGGTTTAAATTAAAGGAAGTGTTCAGCACATCAAATTGGTATTTCCCCATTCTTCCCATGTATGAAAGTTCAGTCTATTACAACAGTGAGGCCTTAGACTACTCGGCCACCAAAACAGTTTGTATCCCAATCTTTAACAAATAAACATAAATTTAAAAAACTCATTTTAAGTGTTCATTTAGTAAGAATGATATTTTTTATATGAATGAGAGACTTGAATGCACTAAGACTAAAATGCCTGTATGAAGCTCATAAATTTTAGTTTAACTTTTATCGCCACGTCTTATCTGTTTCAGTTTTATATATAAGAATAATGCTTCCTTCCTCATCCCTACCCCATTAGAATATATATGTAAATTATCCTAATGGGGTAGGGATAAAGAAGGAAGCATTTTAGAGGTGATCTGCCTATATTTTCGTGGAAGGGAAGTGGGAAACCATTTAGGAAAAACCACCCTCAGTATTTATTTAGCACCGCGTCTTACTACCCATTAGGGTTATACGCTTAAGTACTAATTACGCTAAATGGATTAGGAATTGGGAAGGTTAAATTTATAGGTAAGTGAACCTGCATTTGCATGGAGGGAGAGTTGAAAACAATTTAGGGAACCTCCTGTCCCCCCAAGTTTACCCGACCGAGATTCAAACCTCGATTTCCACATCCTCGGGAGTCTAGCTCAACTCGACTAGCGCATTAGCTAACTACGCCACCATGGCGGGTCACCCTCAGTAGACTCAACCTGGACTTGAACCTTGATTTCCCCATCATCAGCAGGCCAGTCTAAAAGGAGAGTGATAATTTTGACCATTCAGCCAGTGAAGAGGGTATGAAGCTTGTAAATATTTTTTAAAAATCTTGTGGTCAAACAATTCATATGTAAAAGTTAACCATGAATCCTGGTGTTCTCAATAGCAAAGACTCTTTCTTGAAAATGAACAATGCTCATATATAGATTTTTTAAATCATTGAAATGTTTAGTATAATATTTGTAATTTTTTGTTTAATTGACCATGGCAAACTGTTATAAAACTTAGGTAAAATTGTGTAGGTTAATTTTATTGTGCAATACCATTTTTTAAAACTCATATATTTAATGATTTTATAACTAAGATCACCAAAAGGGACAAGTTTTTCAATTTGAGTCTAACTGAATAAGTTGAAATATAATTCACATGATAGATTAAAGCGATAATAGATATAAATTAAATAGGGAAAAGTATTAGTTTCCGGAACAAGTATTACTTGAAGTTTTCCCAGCCGGTTGTCAGATAGATCAGTTCTAACGTCATGCACAGTAGCCATCTAAATCTGTCACTCGCTCGCATATATCTTGTATATTCATAAGATCATCATGTATCCATATAACTCTATTCTCGTTAATGTAGAGGTAAACCTACCTGGAGTGGAGGTATTGGACTCAGGAGATGTTTGCACCTCCTGGTTAGTTGAAGCGCTACGTGCCATTTTCCAGCTCTTGTCATTAGAAGGCAATTTGGTGGGACCAGTGCCAATATTGGTGCCTTGAGATGACCTCTTAATAGTGGCCATCTCCAACAATAGCTCCTCGTGTCGTACATGTTGTAGTTCAGTCTTTTTCTCCAGCTCTCGTATCTTGGACTGAAACCGAGCATAATTTTAAACAAACTTTATTTGAGTTACTACAAGAGAAGCTTTGCCCAGATATGTAGTGAGTGAATATTTCTTTTGTCGGGTATTTTATGTTATGCCATGTGTTGGCATTGGCATAGATTTCAATATTTTGCTGAGGTTGGAGGTCATGTCGTCTGTTTCCTTCAATTCTTAACATAAAGCTTTATAATTCATTAAATCTAAGACTAATATTTGAATACTGTACTGTTAATATAAGAGTAATAATAGAACCAAAATACAACTGATTTCTGATTATCTGGGGAAGTAGGGGTAAAAATGGCATGGATGGAAAAAAAAGGATAATAAAGATAAATAATAAAAGCACCGTTTTGTCCAAATCACCACACTATCGAAAATTCCAGAAAACTCAATCAACTTTTTTTTTTAATATCACGCATAGTTTGCTCATCAACATTAAACTCATTCATTAACAATTTCACCTATAGGCAGATAACCCAAATGAGTAGTAAGCTGCAGTGCTAAAAAAAAGCTACACCGACAACCCTTTCATTTTTTGTATCTATTTCAAGTTTATGTTTTATAGTAAGAACAATTCTTTTATGTTTAGACATAGTCACTAAGAGTTTAAAAAAGATAATAATGATGAAACAAGCAGGGAATTCACCTGTTACAAAATATGAAAATATATACTAACAACAAACATGCAATATGAATGCATGGTCTAAGGCACTACTTTGCATTAGACTAGACTAGACTAGACGGGTAGATTGTGGTTCGATTATACAGGCCTGCGAAATTGAAGTTTTTGAAAAAATACAAAAGAAGTTTTCGCTGAGTTTTATGTTATTTGGTGTGCTAATTTCGAAAATTACCATTTTTTTCCATCATGTGAGGATTTTTTGTAAAATCGATATCGATATTTTTGCTAAAACCCTATTTGAAAAGGAATTCTCTTGAACAATTTTGCTTGTACTATCTGGCAACAATGGTTTTTATCCATTTAAATCTATGTAAAATAATCGATTATTGGTGAGGCAAATTGATTTTTCAGCAATCGATTAATTTTTATAGGTTTAAATGGATGAAAATCACTATTGCCAGATCGCACGAGCCACCTCTGATCATGAGAAAAACAAAAAGCTCCCTTGAGTTTAAACTGTTTACATCAAATTTTGGTGCAGTTTCTAAAAGAAAATCACCAACATACTATTTTAATTTGTTTTTATTAAGGTAACTTACATAAAATAGACGATTGACCAAAGAGGAGCAAATATTATGTATGTTTACATGAAAGTTTGAAACAAATTTTAAGCTGAGCAAAAAACAAAACAAAAAAAAGTTTATATTTAAGTAGGTACTCTTTTTCTTTTGAAACTTCTTGTTGACGTTCTTTTATGTTCAATCTCAGGCCTATCTCGTGTTAACATCCAACAGTAGTTGGCGAGCATGTTCTTGTCTCATCTTCCTTGATATATTGCGCTCCATATCTTTGATGTCTTGGTGGAACTTTTCATCCTGTTCTTCGCTGACTGATCATAAATTTTCGGGGAAAAAGTCCACATGTGAGTGAAGGAAATGTATTTTGATATTCATGGAGCAATCCAGTGCTTGAAATTTGTCCAGCATATTCACAACAATTGCTTTATAGTCAGGATCCTTGTAATTACCCAGAAATTTACTGACGACTTCTTTGCAGGCAACCCAAACTTCTTTTTCCTTTGTTGTCATGCTAGTCTCAAATTCTTTATCCTTCATAAGCTTGCAGATATCTGGACCAACAAAGATTCCCTCTTTCAACTTGGCTTCGGATAGACCTGGAAACTTTTTGCACAAGTATTTGAAACAATCGGCATATTTTGGAATAGCCTTGACAAACTTCTTCATTACACCTAATTTTATATGCAAAGGGGGTAACAATACTTTTTTTGGATCAACTAAGCTGTTCCGAATCACATTCTTGGTGCCTGGTTCAAGATTTTGTCTTTTTGGCTATTCTTTTTTGACACAATTTTGAGTCTTATCACCGCTGTCCCAGTCACAAATGAAATATGGGAACTTTGTATATCCGCCTTGTTGACCAAGAAGCATGGAGATAACTTTTAAATTACCGCAAATGGTCCAACCGTGGTCAGCATATTTTATTTTGTTGAGGAGGAGATCCAGGTTTTCATAGCGTTCTTTTAAATGCACCGAGTGCCCAACTGGTACAGATGCAAACTGGCTTCCGTGATGAAGGAGGACAGCTTTAAGGATCCTTTTCGATAAATCTATAAACAGCATCCATCCATCTTTATCATATGTGATATTAGATTTACTAATCAATCCAGAAACATCAGAACAATAGACCAGGTTCTCCTCTTACTCAAAGTACTTAACAAATTCCTTTTCTCGATTCCTATACCAATAAAAAGAGTTTCCTTTGGCCAATAAGTTTTTTCTTTCAATCTGGAGCCCAACAATTCAGCTGCCTCTTTCAAAAGGCCCAGATCTCTAGTCATATAATTAAGTTCAACCTGAGAGAAGGGTTGAGGTGAATCGCCTCCAGAAGGCTTATATTTGGTATCGGAGCCTTGAACTTCTGGATGTTCCAAGATTGAAAACTCGGAAGAGGTGACTGGCAATTCAGTTGGAGGCAAAGGCACTGGCACATCAGGTCCACGAGGAACGGGGCGTATGGCCGATGGAATGTTATCAGGATAAGAGATTAGCTTTTGATTTTTGCGGTTATACCCATGGACATGGCAGGAACAAAAGTAACAATCACCAGAGTGGTTTTTCGGCTCCCTCCATGTCGTAGGAATTCCAAATCGTAAAGCAGTATTCTTTCCTTTGAGCTATAATTGTAGATAATTGAGACACTGCAGACAAACTGTATGAGGAGCCCACAATTTGTCGTGGTCTCCTAGTTTCATGCCAAAATACACAAGATAAAGTTGTCTTACATAGTCTGTAATGCTCCTCATGCGATTTTTAATAACACTATATTCGCCGCATATGAAACAAAAGTCATCGGGCAAATTTTCCCCTCTCTCCCCTTCCGTCTACCCCCATTCTACAACTTTGTTTCCACCAGTAGAAAGTTTGTTTTGATGTCCCAACACGCTTCATATAAATGAAAATGGAGAGTTTAAATGTTGTGCTGTAAGTAATATTCATTTTGTTCTTAAGGCCTATGAAAATGGTTTGTGCAGTGGTGCACCCAGAAATTTATTTGGAGGAGGGGGGGTGAAGGAGAGGACATACAATCAAAGCTGTAGTTAGAATGAAATTTAAGGGAAAATGGGGGTTAGCTGTAGGAGCCCAAAGAAATGTATAAATAATTTGTTTCATGTGGCTATTTAAAGTTGTATTTATGGTACCTTAAGGTAACTAACTTATGAAAGTGTTCTAAGCAACTTTTTTTTTTAGTTTAGAGTAAGCTATAATAAAAATCACTCAAATATTCTAAATTCATACACTACTATTTGGGTCATGAATAATGGCAGGATTCGACACCTCAGCTCAGTCGGTAGCAAATCTATTTACTGAGCTAAGGGTCGAGGGTTCGATTCCTCGCATGCCTGAAATAAAAGTTCCATTGATGAAATGTGTATTTCTCCTTTCACAATAATGAATTAACAGACTTGGGCTTGATGTCATGTTTCTTCAGTCTAGATTTAAGTTCATTTATAAGCCTTATGCTGATATAATTATTTGGTTCAGAAAATGCACATTAAATACCTCAAATAAATGAAAAAGTTAAATAAATGAATAAAGGCAAGAAAGAAATTATAGAATGTTTAAGGAAAATCAGTTTTATTACTTAATTTAGAACTACTTTGTTAGTGTTTGTCCTTTATAAATGAGTAAATCACAGTTTTCAACTGTTTAAACCCATAATATTTTCTATATGTTATAGAAATAAAAGTTTGTAGGATTTTTTTTTACCTTATTAGAAGATATTATTACTTTTTTTAAAGAAATTTTAATTAGTCACAGACAACATACTGTGACTGAGACCCCTATTAAACTATACAAGGGTGACGCTATGCAAGCACGTAAACCCCACCTCCCACCTCCCTTGCAATAATCTGCTCAAATGGGACACTCTTAGTACCTTTAAATAAATATTGAATGGTTTTATTCATATAATTGAGAATCCACATTTGGAACAGTGCATAAATGATTATTTTTGTTAGAATAACACATATTTGTACAAAATATTTCCGATTTTCTAATTTCAAGTGAAAATAGGTTTGTTCTGTTTCCCCCACCCATCCCAATAAGAGCTAGTGATTCCTACGGCACTCTCCCTTAATGTGTTGAATAACTAGCTCTGATAGCCTCGTCACTTCAAATCCCAATTTGGGTGTGAGTACGAGGGGTTCTGAAGTCTTCTCCAAGTGTGGTCGCAGGTGTAACCACACTTATAATGTTAAGAGCCTTAAAACTACTGATGTACTTATACATAAGAATGGTTGCTAATAGTTAAATGTTATTTTCGTGTACCTTTATTTTTAAATGCTTTAAAACCCCTCTCTCCCCTTCCGTCTACCCCCATTCTACAACTTTGTTTCCACCAGTAGAAAGTTTGTTTTGATGTCCCAACACGCTTCATATAAATGAAAATGGAGAGTTTAAATGTTGTGCTGTAAGTAATATTCATTTTGTTCTTAAGGCCTATGAAAATGGTTTGTGCAGTGGTGCACCCAGAAATTTATTTGGAGGAGGGGGGGTGAAGGAGAGGACATACAATCAAAGCTGTAGTTAGAATGAAATTTAAGGGAAAATGGGGGTTAGCTGTAGGAGCCCAAAGAAATGTATAAATAATTTGTTTCATGTGGCTATTTAAAGTTGTATTTATGGTACCTTAAGGTAACTAACTTATGAAAGTGTTCTAAGCAACTTTTTTTTTTAGTTTAGAGTAAGCTATAATAAAAATCACTCAAATATTCTAAATTCATACACTACTATTTGGGTCATGAATAATGGCAGGATTCGACACCTCAGCTCAGTCGGTAGCAAATCTATTTACTGAGCTAAGGGTCGAGGGTTCGATTCCTCGCATGCCTGAAATAAAAGTTCCATTGATGAAATGTGTATTTCTCCTTTCACAATAATGAATTAACAGACTTGGGCTTGATGTCATGTTTCTTCAGTCTAGATTTAAGTTCATTTATAAGCCTTATGCTGATATAATTATTTGGTTCAGAAAATGCACATTAAATACCTCAAATAAATGAAAAAGTTAAATAAATGAATAAAGGCAAGAAAGAAATTATAGAATGTTTAAGGAAAATCAGTTTTATTACTTAATTTAGAACTACTTTGTTAGTGTTTGTCCTTTATAAATGAGTAAATCACAGTTTTCAACTGTTTAAACCCATAATATTTTCTATATGTTATAGAAATAAAAGTTTGTAGGATTTTTTTTTACCTTATTAGAAGATATTATTACTTTTTTTAAAGAAATTTTAATTAGTCACAGACAACATACTGTGACTGAGACCCCTATTAAACTATACAAGGGTGACGCTATGCAAGCACGTAAACCCCACCTCCCACCTCCCTTGCAATAATCTGCTCAAATGGGACACTCTTAGTACCTTTAAATAAATATTGAATGGTTTTATTCATATAATTGAGAATCCACATTTGGAACAGTGCATAAATGATTATTTTTGTTAGAATAACACATATTTGTACAAAATATTTCCGATTTTCTAATTTCAAGTGAAAATAGGTTTGTTCTGTTTCCCCCACCCATCCCAATAAGAGCTAGTGATTCCTACGGCACTCTCCCTTAATGTGTTGAATAACTAGCTCTGATAGCCTCGTCACTTCAAATCCCAATTTGGGTGTGAGTACGAGGGGTTCTGAAGTCTTCTCCAAGTGTGGTCGCAGGTGTAACCACACTTATAATGTTAAGAGCCTTAAAACTACTGATGTACTTATACATAAGAATGGTTGCTAATAGTTAAATGTTATTTTCGTGTACCTTTATTTTTAAATGCTTTAAACTATAAAGGCAGTATCAATTAAAATTTTATTTGTCTATGACCAAGCATTATTATTGATATTAATAGGGGTTCTGTCTTATGAAGATTGAAAAACTTGTTAAAGTATTTGTACAGAAATTTAATCATTAAAAACATCAAAATACATTTACATTATAATTCCAATTAAATTTCCACTTGTTGTCAGATGTAATGATTAGAAGGGCATATTTAGCAGTAACACATATCTATTTTCAACCTTTCAATGTTTTGTTAAAATATTGTACAGTAGACTCTCAATTATCAGGGGCCACATTAACTAGGCTACGGGTTAACTGAGACAGTAAAAATTGCATAATATTTAATAACATTTCAAAATCAAGGTTTCTACCTGACTATAATTTTGAAATACCAGTATATTTCCAGTATGTTTTTAAAAATAAATCCAGTATATATGAAAGGCACTCAGAGACAAAAAATCCCTATTTCAAAATTATAAAATGATAGAAAGTTATGGTAGGCCTAGGTCTGTCATTTTTCCATCAAGAATCAAGTTTATTGATGCATATATTCTAGTATATTCTAATGATGTGACCCTAGAACCCACAAGGAATATTAATGGATTCAAGACTCAAATCATGAGCATTTTTTTTAATGGGTACTAAGTTTGAGTTATTTTTTAAAGGTATTAAAATAGTTTAAAGTCTCTTGTGGTTAAAACCAAAATAATGATAGAAAAACCTAACAACCAAACCTCAGATCATTAATTTACCATTTAATGTAAACAAAATTAGAAGTGAAGGAAAAAATCTTAGTTATTGGGAAAGTTAAACACTTATGCTTATAATATTTTTTTAAAATTCAAATTTTAATCAGGGATTTGATGGCAAAATAAAGTTTCAGATTTGAAAAATGGTGGATCCAACCCTTCTTTAATACACGTGCACACACACACACACGCACGCACGCACACACACACACGCACGCACACACACACACACACACACACATTACATTTTTTGAATGACCTATACCACCACCCACCTCGGTGGTCTTGGGGTAAAGTGCTCGCCTCAGGACCCTATGTTTGTAGGTTTGAACCCAACAGAGTTCGAAGGCTTTTTCTTGAGCGAGAAAAAATCAAGGCTTAACATTCTTTGGAGGGGAAGTAAAGCCGTTGGTTCCATGTGGCATGTAAAAGAACCCTGGACGGTATGTGAAAATACCTCTCCTGGCAAAATTGGTAGGTCATTCCACCTCACTCGTAGAACTTTAGAGGTACAAGTATCAGCCTTGGTGGCACAACTTCAATGAATGATTACAGCCAGGGAGTTTACTCTACCACAAAAACTAACTATTATCCCCACCACCACTTGACAGTCGATACTTTCCACAAGTTATATTTTTGATAGTGAATTTGTTTAATAAATATATAGTAATAAAAAGATAATGATAAATAACCAACAAATATTATATTCTGAAAATTGAAAAATGACACCTGGACACGGGAATCAAATCCGGGACCTTTTGGCTTAGTATGCCAATGCTCCAACCACTGAGTTATCCAGGAATAATCCTGTGCCCAGGGTCATTCTTCACTCATATTTTAAGGCAGAGTTTATGATGGACGTGCAGAAATCGTCGACTACAAATGAGTGATTATATTAAGATCACGAGCTATCAGATAATACAGCCCCCGTCAACTCGGTAGTTGGCTTAATGCTGCCAATAAACGCATAGATAATAGCTTTGGCAATTTGAATCTTAAACAAATATTATTTTGATAACAATTATTTGGAAAAAAATATAATGGCAGTTACCTAACATTATTAAAAATTAAGATGATAAAACCCAAAAACCAATATTTTTTTTTAGAATGTAGACAAAAGTTAAAATTCACTCAGCGATAAAACTTTTTTCAATGTTTGCATTTCATGTGTTAACACTTCTGCCTCTTCCTTTGCTTTCTGCAAAACAGTTCTTCCTTTCACTTCTAATTTTTTTATTTTTCAGATGCTGTTTTTCTTTTTACTTTCTCGCTATCTTACAGGTAGAGAAAGTATTGTGATCGCCAAAAAAATCGAACTCAAGATTTTGATGAATCTTGACGTTTCATGCCCCCGCCCCCGTATCCAAAAAAGTTGTTTTTGACTTTCCGACTGTCTATACCTCCAACTAGAGCCTAAACTATTTTATCGATCGGGCTAAAAATTGGTATCTAGGGTTTTCATAGGGTTGCCCCGATGGGCTTTTGGAAATAGATATCTAACCCTAAAATTTAGGGTAGTTTACTGAAGGGCAAAAAGAGAAAAGGTCAACTTTGATTAAATTTCATTTCTAACCATTTATAAATATTATAAACAAAATTGCTTCTCTCAATATTTTGGAAAAATGACTTTAATGGCTCCGGTCCGATGCGTAAATTATCTTTTTTTATAATATTTCCTAAACTATTTGAGATATGAAATTACTTATCATTACAAATATGTAGGTCTCTTTATAATACAAATATTTTATAAGACCAATAACGTTCAAGCTATACGTAAATATATATATTTTAACTTTTCGAACACAAAAGGTAAAATATTGCGACCGCAAAAGAAAATCTAACCTGAAATATTGATGTCTATTGACGTCTCAAGACTCTCCAAACCCTAAGAAGTGGTCTTTGCAATGATGTATGTCTGTGTGTTTGTTTAAACTTAAAATTAAGAGTAATTTAAGAAAGGGCAAAAAGAGAAAAAATCGATTTTGATTAATATTCATATCTAGGTGTTGATTAAAATTATAAATAAACTGGGTATTTTCATTTTACCATGAAAATGAATTTTAGGGTACTTAACAGAAGCAGAAACTTCCCGTATCTCCGAAACTATTTGAGATACCAAATAACTTATAATTGCAAAATTGTAGTACTATTATAAATAAATAAACTTTTATATGAAATATATTTTTATAAATCCAATAGTTTCTGAGATTTTGGCAAATATATTAATACAATATTGTGAGCTTTAGTTGTAAAGAGATACTACTTAAGATTTAACACAATTCTCCAATGGCACAGAGTAATTAAATATAAGTAAGTCTCTAAAAGTTTATGTTGTTTTTCCATAAACCTCTTAGGATAAATGTTTGTACAACAATTAACTAAATCCATTTTAGACTCAATAGTCAATATTTACATTTTGTATTGGTCAAAATTTATAAATGAGGAATTTAATAGCAATGCGATGGCATGTAGATTTGCAACACCTAATAAAATGTCGAAAATTTTAACCAGAAGTTGAAATTTTAATACAAAGTGTTGACCCTTGTGGACCCAACATTGATCTTTTTTATCAGTCCAAACATACAAATGAGGACATTAATTCTTTAAAAACAAAATTATAAAATTTAACATCAGGACTAAAAAAAAAAGCTTTACATAGGTATAGTGCAATTTATGCTTGGGTTTGCTAGTGTATATTATTTCGTTTCACATATATTACGAGTTTTGAGTAAATATCTCTATTTTCAAACAATAGAGCGAGAAAGTCCGTGCGGAGTTCCGTACCATTTATTTGACTTAAGTCTACTTCAATCTTTTTCTTCTTTTCAAGCACTTCTTTCCTTATTCCTGATGCATTCCTCACAGCATGAATCTTTTTTTTTGTTGTAATTGTCATATTTACAAGTCCCCGGGCTGCAGTGATTGCATCATAAGTTACACGTTGAGCAATAAGGCTGTCCTCATGTAAAACTTATCAAGCTGGTCACCACTTGAAGTGCATTGTTTAAGGTAGTCAATAACTTCTTGTTTTGATACAAAGTCCAAGTGGTCTCTTTTTACAACATCAGCTTACACACTAGATAGTTGTTTCTTGTCTAGTAGGACGTCTAATGCAGAAGTTATCCTATAGGTCCTAACAGATGAATTGGGCATGACTGCGGGAGAGAGACAACTAGCACCCTTGACAATTTTGTAGGAGAGAGGACACTTATGTAAAAGTTTGTTGCAGAGATCAACTAAGAATTTTGGTCAATCTCCTATGAACTGAAGTATTTTGATGTCTTTAGTTCCTTTCAAAGCTGCTGATGCTACAAACTCAATATCTACAGTAGGGAGTGATTTCATGTTGGATTGTTTCTTTAAATCAACGGCTAACAATTTTTTGGAAGTATTTGCTGAATTCATTACATCTCATTTTACAATTCTGTTCATCAAGTGCTCAAGTAATTTATTTAGATCTGCAAATATAAATGGCAATAGAGGTTGATTGCTCTGATAATCGGTGAGCAATTGCTCCAACTTAAGTGAAACTGATAGCATGAATCCCAACTTTGATGTCAGAAGTTCATCCTTCACAAAATTGATTAATGTTTGAAAATTATCAGATTTTGGAGGATGATTGTTAGAATAAAAATACTGTTTTAAATATGGCAGCATTGACATTGCTCTCTCTAACACCCTTGAGTTTTCTATCCATCTAATAGAACAAAACTTCATCGGGAAAAGAGAGTATTCTGTTATTATTTGATAATCTGCACATCTTGTTGGATATTCTCTAAATAAATAATATAGTGAGCGCAAAAACTGGTTAACAGTCCAACTAGAGTTAGCATATGCTATTTTGTAAGCACCATGGACAATGTGTAAAGAACAAGTTCCAAATTCCATTAATTCAGGATCTTGTGAGAATCTTCCTTCAAGTAACTTTTGAAATCACTTAAAAATGTGAGGTTAACATTGGGTCCATCCAAGGAAACTTGAAGCATATTTGAAGATCCAAGCCTTCGTCTTTTAGTGCATATATAAAGTTGAGCTGTTGCATGACCTAAAAAGCAAATATGTATGTTTTACTCCTAAACATGCCCTTCTAATCATTACATCTGATAGTAAGCCTAAATTTAATTAGAAATATAATGTAAATGTATTTTGATGTTTTTAATGATTGAATTTCTGTACAAATATGTTCACAAGTTTTTCAATCTTTAGTTTATCGACATGCTCTCTGTAACAGTGTAAAATAGGTTCATGGTTAAGCCTTGGTAGATAACAAATATGATTTAAGTCCCTGCAACCCTCTGAAACTTTGTTTTGCAAACAAATTATTTAAATAATCCATTCACGGTAGGAATTACTCTCTGAAAGGTCTTTTTTCCTACCAATATCCTACTATATAATAGATTTCTGTTAGGGAAAAAGGTCTTTCAGAAAACAATTACTACGGTGAACGGACTTTAGTAACATGCTTAACAGCTTCTGTAAATGTTGATAAATACTTTCATCTTCAATCAGAAAATGTTTCAGTTTGCAGGATTTGGTGACTTTATTTTTTATTGCTTTTCATGTCATCAAGCATCCCCAAGTGTAATATTAATCTTTCACTGCCAAGATCCCCAATAATTTAAAAAAAACTAAATTATTTAATGCATGGTCTCAGATGTTTCTCTCATTAAAAATATAACTATCTCCTCTACAAGCTCTGTGAGTTTTGAAAATACTAGTTAATTTTAGGAATTCTTTTTTTGAAGAGTGGAGTAGTGCATCTAACATTTGAAATTATAATTTTCTGTACCATAGTTAGTGTCTCAAAATCATATTTAATAGCCTCATATAGCCCAAATGGGTAGAAAGACGCAGTGCTAAAATTTAAAAAAATTGCCTGGTTATTCAGACATTTATATTTTATCCATAAAAAACGTACTGAAGGTATCTTAGTACTTAAATCATATGCCTGCCATTTTAATTGTATATCAAAAAAGGCAAATGATTAATATTGTTGTAGGTAAGCTACAATATAATTTTAATATGTTTCTGAATAGTTGTAAGCAACAATCTGGGAACATGAATCTTCTTACTGGTTTATTTCATAAGACCCAAAACAACATAAAATGACAAAATTCTAATACCTGCCCCCTATAATTTGGGTGACAACCTGATTTATATTCAAAAGAATATAGGGAAACAATTAGTGTATCAATATGTTGAGGTCTTCTGAAAACTAACACTAAACCGAAAGTACTTACCAGCAGTATTAAGGGGAGCCAAGCGTCTTTAGCTTATATTACTATGCACATATCAAGAGTTAGTAACGGTTCTATCCCATGTATTTTAGAATAATATTAATAATAAATTGATGAAAAATTAAATTAAGTGTTCTTTAGGTGTGATTCAACTAAGAGAAGATAAATTACTATAATGCCTAAGGAGTGCTGGATGTAACTGATGAACAACATAATCAAAATTGTAACAAAGTGTTTATCTTATGTTTATATATGTTAACACTATTGTAACAAGCCAACAGGGTTTTCATTTAAATGGTCTATTTAATGCCCTATGTAGGGATGTTCGATTCATGGTCTTTGAATCGATTCTCTGGATTGCTTTAGATCAAGAGGCGTAGTATTGATTCAGGCAAAAGATCGAGTGTATTGAATCGATCTTCCAATTCATGTAAATGAAGTTTGCTCTATCTGACTACACTAACCAAAAGTGGCGCACCTATAAATTTACACCTAGGAGAGGGGGGGTGGGGGAGGCACCTAAAGTGTATCAAGAGGAGGGGTGGGGGAGGCGTCAAAATGTACCGAGAGTGGGGGTGGTATCAAAAGGTATCAAGCGGAGGGGTAGGGAAGCGTAAAAAATGAATCGAAGGAAGGGTTTGGGGCATCAAAATGTATTGGGGATGTGGGGGTGGGGCAGCAAAAATGTATGACTTATTAAATGCTTCTGGAAGGCATTTAAATTATTTTTGTGGTAACCACAAAGGGCAGTGATTTAAATAATGTGTGTGGCCTTACATACAATGTTCACTTTGTTTCTGTTCTGTTTTCCAATGTGTAAATTTAGGGGCACTTTTGTGTAGTGGTAGGCTTACTATAACTATTTTTCACATTAAGGAGCACTTTAAATGTTTTACTCGAAGAGAAGAATCAGTGGTGGAGGAAAATCATATTTATGTAAGGGAAAGGAGGCAGTTAGTATAATTATGTATTTTTTAAAAGGTTTTTGCCCTCCAAATCAAAAGGGAGATTGGGGATCAGGGAGCTTCCAGAAGATTCTTAAGAAAGGCAGGCTATATATTGGTGACAAACCAGAACCTTAACCTCTGGACCCCAGAGAGGGACGCACTTATTTTCTTTTCTCAGTCACAGCAAATTAATCTTCCAGAAACTGTGAAATCAGTATACCTTAGTTGTTTAAATTAATTGTTAGAGAACTAGTGAGTGTACTAAAACTAAACACACTTGTTGGCATCCGTCTTGAGGAAACCTCACACCTTTTTGTGGGAGTGTGTGTTTCAAACTAGCTTAGTGGAAGTGTAGATTGTAGATGTAAGCATTCTATAACTACTAAAACTCCATGTAGCAAATGAGTTTTTTACGAATACTTTCAAACTATTGACTTGTTGGCCAACATGTCACCATAAATATATTACAGAATAAAAACGTGATGTGATCATTTACAGAACCTAGACATAAAAAGAGCAGATCAGGAGCCCAAGATTTCAAGACTTGGTTTTGAAATTTCCCTAGTACTAATAGTAAAAAAAAATAATCCTAAAGCCAACAAATTTAAACGTTCCTCGATTCATTCAAAGTTTTGATTTCTTTTGATCTTTCGATTCGATCTTTTTGAAATCGCTATAAAAATAATCATACTTGAATAAGATCGAGGCCTATGAATCGATCCAAAAAATAGATCAATCGAGGGCAAAAAATCGATTTTCTAAAAGATTGATCCAAGATCGAACATCCGTAGTCCTATGTTACTTGGTTCAAGATTTATTTACAAAAGAATATAATAACTTCATTGTAAATGTAGGATAAGTCATTAATATAATCTATTATCTAAAGTTCAATAGTTGGAGATTTCAAGATTACCTTCGGATTAAAGTACATGTTATACAACCCAAATGGGTAGTAAGACGCTGTGCTAAATAGAAAAATAAAAAGTGATATGGTTGATTTTATTGATAATGGTCTTTTTTTTTTGTTTTTAAAGATATGGCATTACTGACCGGGAGACATGGTATCTAGTTCAATCGCTAGTATGTAGACTATTCACCTGCCAAGGGGACACCTATAGAGGTTGTCTACACTTATCCAAAATAAGATGAAGTAATGATAATTAAAATGAAGGTGTGGAACCAGTGGGAGTCTTAAACCTAGCTTGAGCCTAATTTAAGACTAATTTACCAGCCCCTGGTGACTGTTGGGATAGTTCACCTTAAAACCTTGACTTAACATTTAACCTGGCTATGTTTTACACAAGGATTATCATTTAAATTCACATCAAAATACTTAAGGCACAAGTTTAGTTTAACTGATACAACTTTTATAATATATTTGCAATTTCAATGCCCTAAACATCAGATTTATGTCATGCCTAATTATTCTTTTTTATACTCCCTCCTCCTCCTCCCATTTACAATCTTTCTCCCTCCCCCTTTACCTCTTTCTCCCTACCATTTCCCCTTGTTGATATTATTTAGTTCTTGAATATGATGAGACATATGTAGTTGTTGTTTTGTTTCTAGCCTCTTGTTGTTGTTGCGCGTGCGCGTTGTTGTCTTCTTTGTTTTTAGTATTGTGTTCAGTTGCGTTTTAACAGACTTGTAATGTAATGTTTGTCGTGTCTTTGTTATATCCAAGGTGATTGATTTCGGTAGTTATTAGACAAAAGTAAATC